>JABASD010003902.1:0-17675 GCA_019776165.1 Pogonognathellus flavescens | reverse complement strand
CGCACATCAATTCATACGAACGTTGTTTAAGCCATTATAGCAGGAAGGATGGTGATCCATTAAGAGAGTACTTGAGAAAAGATTTAAATGTCTCATTAATGTTATTTTCCGGGATTTTACTATATTATAGTAAAATCCCGGAATCCCACTCCGAGTGTCCTCCATATCGAAGGAAACTTATGAATTAATTAGGTACTAGTCGTTGCCAACATGTAGTTTGGACTGTTCGTGGAATTAAGTTCTATAGAAGTAATATAGAAGTACCGCGTCAGTCATCAAATTCTTTATAACTAACATTAAGAGATATTGCTGAGGTTTAATTTCATGGGTGGTGATTTCGTGTTGAGATATAAATGTATCAGTAGAAATAATATTATTATGTCTACAATTGTAAGAATATCATGTTACATTAATATCCCAACTCACGGTCCGTTTGAACAAAAACAAAGTGGAGGAACATTTCAATGAATACGTATTAAAAGTGTACGTAATTATTAAATAGTGCATTGCATATTAATTGCATATTAATGAAAGGGAATTTTAAAAATCGTAGACGAATTTCAATGACTTCGTTATCTAAATAAGTAAGTGCCATGAATTATTCGTGGTTTAAAGTGCTCGTGATAGGAATTCGTATTTTTATTGCACTGTATGTCAATAAACCATAATAATATAATAATAATAAAATGTGCAGCATGATTGTACAAGTTTTTGCTTAAGCAACGCTGAGTCCCCCGTCGACAGTGACAGCGTCTCCTGTAATCATTGACGCAAGAGAACTGAGCAAAAACAGAGCCATATCTGCAACTTCCCCCGGTTGGATTAATCTTTTGAAGATTGCCATTTCTACCCCGGAGGCAGCAGTTCCTATGATAGATTCAGTGTCACCGTTGATTCTTTTCCGAATCATTGGAGTATCCATCACACCAGGATGGATGCAATTCACCCGGATGTTATACGCACCCAGTTCCACCGCCATTATCTTTGTTAACATCAACACTGCCGCTTTAGAGCACGAATAAGATCCCAATCCAGGAAAGACGCGACTTACAGCCTAAAGAAGTAAAGGTTCAACTTTATTTGCAAGCGATTCAATTATTAGAACAATTTTTTTTAACTGATTGCTAATACAATAAAAATGACATACAGAATGATTACTTATGCAGTCTACACTGATAAATTTATTTAAAAATTATAAAAAATTAATTGAGAAAATATTTGCAAAGCGATACAACTATTAAAATCAAAGTAAATATGGACAAAAATAGTTCTAACACAGGACAAGCAAAATGAGCACCAGAATGAATTATAAATTATCAATTACGAGAATTACGCGGTTAAAATGTACAAGCTTTTTTAAAAATGACCTCTCATAGACTAAAATGTAAAATAAATGTCAAGATTAATATGCAATATATATCAATATACTGCTGGTTCCAATTATCAGTGAACATTAATGATAAAAAAGTAAAGTACTGCAACCTCTATATAAAATTAGCATTTTAGATATATATATTAATACTTACCGCCGAAGTAATGTTGACAATTGAACCACCAGTTTTGTTTCCAATCATTCCCTTCGCTACAGCTTGACACACCACTAGCACAGCTTTGAAATTCACATCAAGTGTTCTAGTACAAAATATTTAAAACCAAATTTTAAACTAAAATTAACTACAGTTGAAATTGTCAACATTAATTTTATATAATTAAAATTCATTATTAAGAGTACAGAGTAGGCATCAGTTATAATATTATCAGTCGAGTTTAAAATACCGATATTATATTTCACTTCTTTTCATCTTTCAATAATTTGCTGCAATTAAAACGCCTTATTGAAACAACGTTGTGTATAGCTATCAAATTTTTTTTTTTTTGTGACTTACTGATTCATGGCGTCTACTGTAATGTCCATAAAATTTTGCGTGACATTTATCCCTGCATTATTCACTAAATGATCCAACGGACCAAATGATTCAACCGTTGCTCTTGTTTTTTCAAGGTCAGCCAAATCAAGAACCACGGCCGTGATCGTAGGAAATTCTCTTTTCAAATCTTCTATTAATCTTTCGTCTTTTTCCACAGTGAAAATGATTGCTCCATCTTTATACAGCTTTTCAATGATGGCTTTCCCTAATCCTGCGAATAAGCCGTTTCAAAAATACTATATTAATAAAAAAATTATTAGTAACGAAAGGAAGGTTATTTAATTTCTCACTTATAATGAAACAAGGTATAAAATGGGTACAGTTGTATTTGAAAGTAATAAAGATATAAAAATTAAGTTGAATAGAAAATTAACCTCTTCCTCCTCCTCTGACAAGAACCTTTTTTCCAGCAAATGAAATTGGAAGAGCCATTTCTGCAAAGTGTGTGATTACTTTTCTTTATTACCTTGAATGACTTTGTGAGTACAAATTATATTCAATGAATGCTGTAACTGTGTACGAAACCTTATATAACTTTGTATAATCGCAAACTGCAGATTATTGTTGCATGCAAGCAGTTCCAACACAAATTATGATACGATTCTCCAACTTGTTTATGCAGTATAATGAATAAGTACATACTCAATTAGCTTTTGGTTTCAGGGTCGAATAACCAGGTACATTGTTCCAGTTAATTACCTGGCGGATTATATTATGCTTGTTAAGCCCGTTGAGCCCATATGTAGATCTATATGCCCTTGGGGATATTAGAAAAAACAGTAGGACATATTGAATACAAGAATAATAAATGAACGTGTAAACGCCTGTAAGAATAAATTGAATTGTCAAAGTAAATGTTCGAAGAAACGAACAGAATTTATCAGCAGCTGGCATCAACTCCATTTCCAAAGAACGAAAACATCACCGTATCTTAGCGTGGACTAAAGAAGAAGACTATGACGTGACCAAATAAAATGAATTTAATATTTGCTACCACTGGAAATATTTTAATAGGCTATATTTTATTATATCATACAAGTATTTGTTAACAGTGTAGGTTTTAGTTTTACAAAACAAAGGATTCGCTTCAGGTCTGGTAATAAATAAAAAGACTGGAAGTGCATAAAAAAATATAAATCGATTTAATCGATAAATTTCCACTACCACATTGATGTGATCTGAATATTTACCGGAGCAAGGGGGACGATGACCAACTTTGTATCCTCAATATTCAAAGAACTGAATATTCCTGAAAGTATTTCTCACGATATTTCTCTATATAGCTGTGGTTATAGGATCGTATAGTTAAATATACTTCAAAACCATCTCTTACAACTCTAATGTGCAATAATAATTGAGACATTTTATTCGAATTGTATCATTATTCGTTATCCATTTAATTTGTTTTCTGTTGGTTTTTCACAATTGGGTATATAATGGCAATCTCAAACTTTGAGACAATTAATAAATATATATACTAGAGGTGGCAACGAACCGAGCCGGCTTGAGTCGGCTCGATAACGATAACAATTTTTGACCCGAGCACGAGCCGACTGCCAATTTTTTCGAGCCGAGTTCCAACGGACTTCGAGCAAAGTTCGAGCGTACTTCAAATCGATCTGAATATTAATTAGTATAACACATTATATTATTGTATTACAACGCAATTTGAGTCGGTAAGAGGCATTTTTATAATAAAAATATGTAAAATCCCAAGGAAATTATTTTCGAGCAGATTCGAGCTGGCAAAAATGGAGCCGAGTTCGAGCCGAGCCTGAAAAAGTCGGCTCGTTGCCACCTCTAATATATACCTACCTGCTGTACAATTTTAAAGACTTTATGTTCACTGCTAATATTAGGCTCATTGTATACCCCGCCATTATATGCAAATAACCGAGGGTTGATTCTCTTTTAAAGCTGGCGAAAGGACCCACGTCGATCCTCATGAACCGACAGCTCCTCAAATGCTTTCTGTAATTTATACTGTGGTCTCTTAACATTTTGGCTCTTTGAATAAAATTTTGTGAGTCTGCATGTGTGAACCAAAGACGCAGCATGAATTCCCACACCTTGCAAAATGACTACAATGAACAGAAGCATTGGAAAGACTGCAAAACTAGGCATGGATATTATTTTTCGCATTTTGACACAAACAAAGCTGCCCAGAATACCCATCAAACCAGGAACCAGAATTACAAGCGGTACAATTGTAAGTCTTCGGGCTATGGTGTAGTTCACACAATCATTCACCAGTCTAATTTTTCTGTAGATTTGCAAAGTGATGATGGGATTTTGCATGAAATCCATTCTGGTTCTCATGAATTGGGAAGTGGCGTGATTGATTGGTTGTACAGTTATTATTTGCAGCCATTTTTGAGTAAAGCAGACGTAGCCGATACAAAGATATGCCACGAATAGCACTGGACTCCATAAGTGGATAAATACCAAAATGAATACAGGTACCAAAGCTAACCGCAGATAGATGTCATCAATCGATACTAAAACATTTTCTAGCAACCATACGAATGGACTATACTCAAAAAACATGGCGGTCAATGCTGAGATTGGTGACATTGCAATAGAAATTATTGTCGTCAGCTGAAATATTTTGTTAAATATTTTCCAACTTTCCAGTTCTTTTCTCTCCGAAGGATGAACATGTTCATCTGAAAATGCAATCGTTCAATTATAATAGGTTGATAAAAAATTATTTTTTTATTAATATCGTATAATTTATTTATTAATATATATAGGAAATATATCTGGACTATTTACTTCTGCATTTCGGGCATGCAATTTCTTCCAGGGTGCCCGCGGTGGGCACCCAGGCCCCCGCCGCGGTTTTGAGCACCCAAACGACCATTTTGTGGCGGTTAGAAAATTTAAAAAAAGGCGCCCATGGCTACAAAATTTTCAGATTGTTTTTTACCGGTTTGGGCGACCGAGTTTGGGGTTGGGATCTCTACGGTCACCTACAGGCCTGAAGATTTAAAAAATGGGCGCCTGTGCCCGAAATCAGTCTAAAAATTTAACAAAGTAAAAGACTTGGGCATCATTGGGGCACCCAATCGGGGATCATTGGCGCCCAGCGCGGTATTGGGGGCCTTTCGGACGCTCTCGGTTATAACCGCGAAGAAATCGCATGCCCGTGACAATTATGAATTAATTATGAATATAAGCACGCAGAATAGGATTTAAAAATTACTTGTAAGTTTCGAGTCCAAAGGGATGACTATGTTATAGATGAGTACAAAGGACGACCGATTGAAATATATAAACGTGTTGTAGGTTAATGACAAACTTAAGGCCAATATAAGCAGAAACGTTAATATGATGTGTCCTGCATGAAGAAATGGAAAGTAGAGTTGAATAAGAACGAGGCAAACCAAAAAAATATTTATTAAAAAACTCCCCAAGTAAACTATGAGCCATAAGCGGAATTTAAGTTTGTTAGTTTGGATGGCAAATACTTCTTGAGAGTCAGGACACCATTTAAGGGGAGTAGCGTAGAGTATATTTCCAAAAATTTTGAAGAAGTGATCAATAGATTCCTTTAATACAATACTTGCCATTTTCAAACTTCAAGAAGACAAAAATGGGGCAGCTGAATAATACACATACAATGGTGAAATTGAGGTTGATACTAAAATGTAATAATCATGGAACTAGGTTATTGCTCAGTTCTTCAACGATTATCATTATTAAATTTAAAGTTATAATCTGTTGGCATGAACTTACAATTATACTGAGTAACTTGCTGCTTAAAAGCACAATGAAACATATAATATGAGCCACATTCGATCGTTGTCGTCTGACTTAAGGCTTATAGTGACTTTTAAACAAAAAATAAAACTGTTAAACTCATTCTGCTGAATACAATAACAGTAAATCGTAAGAATGCTATAGGTTGCTTCCTAAACTAAAATGTATCATATCATAACTTCATAACTCCCGTTCAGCCCATACATACACACGCCACGCCCTTGGATATTAGTAAAAAATATTCAATGCAAAGATAACCAAGGAACACGTAAACGCTTCTATTTGTAAGCTAAATTGAATTATCAAAGTAAATCGGCAAATGCTCGGAAGACGAAAGAAACACAAGACTGACACGACCAAATAAAAGGAATTTTAAATTGGCTACCACTGTAGTAAATATTTTAATAGGTTATATTATATGATAGAATTATTTGTTCACAGTATAGGTTTTAGTTTTGCAAAACAAAGGATTGGCTTCAGGTCTGGTAATCAATAAAAAGACTGGAAGTACAAACAAGGAATTAAAAACCGAAAAGATCATGATGAGAAATACAATTTTGTAGAAAACAATTGTAACGTAGGAATTGAGAGCAATGAGACCGGACACGGCAATAACTGTGGAAGCAGCTCCTTGTAAAATGGGCAATCCCAAAGAATGCAAAGTGTCTCTAATTCTTTCTTCTGCAGTGTCAAAAGGCGCGGAAATGTAGGCGTGACACACATGGGCGGGGAAATCCACAGAAAATCCCACGCACATAATTAACGTAACAACGGAAGCCAAGTCCAAATTGACATTCCAAAAAACCATGAACCCCAAAACACCCAACTCGACTGAAGCGATTGACAAGAAGACACAAACAGAACTGATGACACTCGGAATAAACAAAATGACCACAGTCATCACAATCACTGCAGCAATTCCTATCAACGTGATTGTCATGTCTTTAAGACCAATCGTTGTTTCTAGGATGACGTCTCCGGGATTAAATACTGTCACATTTAAATGCGGCAGGGATTTTGTCACTTTTCGGTGTTCGAGGATGTTCTCCGTGAGGGAAGTGGCATCAGATCCGTTGTACGTTTGAATTATATAACGCGTGGCTACAATTTTTGTAAAATTTTCGTTAAACTTGATGTCTTCAGATGCAATTGTAGTGTTGGTCAAAAAGTACGTTCGCAAAGTGTCGATAAAATCTTGTTCCGTCGTGATGTTGAAATCATAAAAGTCTTTGTAGTTGTCCAGAAATTTTAAATACTGCGACAACCAATTTTCGGTGTACTCCGAAGTTGAATGTGGTAAATGAGTGAGGTTCACGACTAAATTCTGAACTTTATCTTGAGTCTCCTTTTTCGAATAGTCCAACTCGGTGGTTATTACAACCTGAAATTAACAAGTTATTAAATTTTCAAAACTTTTGTGCAAAAATGAAAAAAATATTTTAGCTATTCAAGATAGATTAGATATTATCATCCTTGTATATATCATATAATTATTTTCTGATAATTTTGAAACATTTAAAAATGAAGAAAACGTATTGTAGAAATGACAAAAACCGAACCTGTGACCGCGAAGGGTAATCCCAAAAGTATTTATCAAAATTTTCGTAGTATTTTCCCATGTAAGAGCTTTTGTAGGCGAAATTATCAAATTTCATTCCTTCTTGCATTTGCGTTAGCCCCCAGATAGACAATCCGATGTATAATAAATAAACTAGGAGGATGACAATCTGAGTAACACTTTTCTCCAAAATGGGGGCGTAGGTATCTTTAAAAAAATTCATCGCTTTGTTCCCATTTACTAGACTTCCTTCTGAATCGGCTTCTGATCCACTTTTCCCATCAGTCAAAAGCCAACGCGAAATTCCAGTAAGATGTGCTGAAAAATTTGGGTATTCCATTATTTATTTAATTAAAGATAATTAGCAGGATTATTTTAAAAAATGATTAATTTGTGTAAGTTTACTTGCTTCTGATGCACGGAGAACTTTTCTCCACACGAACAATCCATGTCGGTTTTCTTTTTCGAAGTAGCCACTTAGAGCCAAAATCCCTCCGAAAAAGAGTACGTGCCAAATGTAAATAAATAATACTGCTGTTCCGGCATAAGCACAGTATATTCGAATGCATGGTATGGGCGACAATAAACCCACATAAAAAGAAAGGGTGTCGGTAAGTGTGGTAATTGTAATCGAAACTGCGGCGTCAGAATAACAATCAGCCATTCTTTGAGGAACCGAATCTTCCCGGGAAGTTTTCCACCAGGCAGCCAGCATTACAAATGTGTCGTCCACACCCACGCCTATATATAAAAAAAGTCATTTAATTTAAAAATAAATTGGAATGGAAAAATGTGGCACATCCGTATCTATAGTATTCTATTTTTGGTCCTTGAACCGAAAAATTTGAGACACATTAATTGCCTAAGATATAAGGGCAACAAGTTTCGATAGATGTTTTGATAGATAATTTTGAAGCATCCTAGCTATTCTCTCATTAGATTCTTTAATGATTTCAATTTCTCACAAAATTGTACAGTTATCTTATCACTAACAATAAATTCATACCGAGTGCTATGAAAGGTACGGAAAGGACCATTCCAATGAAGTCGACTCCAAGAAACCAGAGAACACCTGCACTGGCTACAGCTCCCATATTAGCCGAGGCAACTCCCATTAAAGCCACCAAAGGTTTAGAAGTAACCCAGTCGCTGGTGAGAGAAGTGACCATCACAAAATTGGCCATCAACATCACAGAAACGGTAAAATACGGCATTGTGGCGAAAAGAGTTTTTTCTCCTTCAGTTATCATTGTCATGTAAGTGTCATACGAAACTTCAATGTGCCTCCAGTGAAGCTTCAGTCCTTCCAGCTTCTCAATCACCGCAGATTCCCATTTTAATCCCCTACAAAAAATTCAGTGTTAATTATTTTTCATTTTTTTATTTTGTGATGTATGCACAAGCTTCAACGATTTTTATTACAGAAATCACACTGAGCAAGTAACGAAAAATTTCCCCGACTGGAATATTGTTATAAGCTAAATTGTTAACATTCACGATTAATGAAGGAATTAATAGAACATGTAATATACAAAATGAAAACTTAACATCGTCATTTTTTTACTTCACCAATCGTAGTTTTCATTTGTTCTATAATTTGAAAAATACGAACGAATAATGTGGCAATTTAATTAATTACAATAAGAGCTATTATTGCTCACAATTATCTAGGCATAGCTAGTAGACTGCCAAAGGAACGAAATTGAAACCAGAATGCCTGTAACCACTATGTCTACAAATATAATATTTAAGTCACAACACATCTTTATTCTTCATGGATTTCTCTGCAAGAATATTCATTTCGTAATAACGTTTTAATTTTTGATTACAGCAAAACGGAATCTTACAAAATGAAAAGTTGACTAAACGCTATAAAAGGTTTTTTAAGCAAGATCGTTTGGCTGCATTCAGATTTCAGATAAATTTAAAGATGATACGACGGTGAAATTTTAGAACAAAGTAAACTTAAATAGTTGACATTGTAAAATGTGTTTCCAGTCTTTCAAAAAATAAACTGTTACAACTGTAACAAAAATCCTCAGTGAAGCCTTCAGCTTCAGAGACAGATCTTTTTGCTGCTTGTGGTGGTGAAGATAAAGCGTGTGAACCGTTCGACGAAATCAGTAGCTTCTATTTTCCGTTGCAGAACTTGATGACGTCAGTTCAGTCTCATTTTCGCTATGACCCTGACTTCAAACAGCCGAAGAAATAACAAACATTTTTGTAATTGTCTGCTAAATTAATTATTCCACCTACACTTTTAGTTTTAAAAACAGTTTGTTCGCACTTTCGATCTGACGTCATTCCATTCTGACAAAACGGTTTCTTCACATTAATAAAAAAGCAGTTAGTAATTTTAGAAAAATTTTGAACTTACAATTCATCCTGTTCCTGCGTGTCACTTTTGAGGAAATAGTAAATTCTCGTAGCTTGAATGGCATCAACTGTATTCGTAGAGTTTTCCTTGCGAAGAATTCCTCCGAAAGATTTATCCAAAGTGTACGTTTCAAAACTGACAGGATTAAACATCACCGGATAACTCAGACGCAAAGTTCCATTTTCAATTCTATCGATGATGTTTCCCATTCCGAGCTGTTCATTATTAAAACACTCGTCATTCCAAGAAGCACACAGTTTGGAATAGTTAAATCTTTCTCCTTCCCATTCAAACGAAATCTCCCGAATAATTTTATCCAACTCTTCAATTTCTGACCAACTTTTCCCGTTGATAATTGACTCTCCATCTTTGCCATGTACAATCAGTCTATTTCATTTGAAGTGAAAAATAAAATCCCAAACTCTTAACCTTTTTTACAAATTGTAATTTAAAAAAAAATTCTTTAAATATTTTTTACTTGTTGCAGAAAAGTAAAATTTAATTAGAAAATTATTCGAACCTTGCATATCGTCCAGGGTACACGAGTCGTGACGGCGAAAACTTTTGTGCGGTATTTTGTGGGAAATATTTTTGAAGTAGAAGCCGGTCTTGCTTAGCAATGCCGTTTGTTATCGTTAATAACTCGATATCGTAGCGATAATTTAAATTGAAAACTCCTGTAGTTAAAATCAACGTAGTTATGCCCATAAGCCAAATAAATAGTTTGGGATTTTTCCCAATTTCAAATCCAAGTAAATAAAATTGTTTGCTTAGAAAACCACTGAGACCAAACATAATGTAAATGGAGTACCACTGCGTGAATGAATAATAGGCTTAATCAAATCAATGTGAATATTTTATGTTGCTGTTGAAAGTGAGAATCGATAAATGAATGAAATTGCAGGAACAAGAAAAATACACAGATAAAATAAGAATAAGAACATTACGATACGTGCACTTGACACACTTTTCTCTCGCAAACAAACCGTGTTGTAAAGGCTTCCCCTTTATTTTTTACAACTAACCACGATACTTCAGTAGTAAAAGTATGAACATATGTAAAAAACCTCACTCCAGATTCCTTTCATTTTCTAAAGTGTATCCTTGTTGTCTTTATTACATATGAAGAGACACAAAGAAAAGCACGTGGAATAATGGACACTCTAATAATTATAAAAGAAGCAGACGAGTGGGCATTAAACGAACGAAATAGGTCAAATTGAGAAATATAAGGAAGTTTTGAAAAAATTATAATTTGTTGAGAATCAATTACTAATTGTTGAAAATGATAAACCCTTTCCTAAAAACATTTTTTGAGCAGACAAGTTCACAAAAGAAATGCATATTAATAATTAATATCATTTATTTGTATATACAGCTATATATAATTTAACTAGCTATTATTTTATAACTGAACTAAATGTGGCTTTGGTTTGAATTGCATAAAATATGTGTAAATAAATATCAGTTGATAGAAGATGAAGAGAAAAAATATTTCCTTGTGGAACATAACAATAACAAAGCCATACCTACAAAATACCAAAATTTGACGTGCAAATCTTCATAAGGAGTAATTATGTGTTCTTGATCTACTTTCATGCATTTCATATCTCAGGAGCAAGCTACAAAAACGATGACCTTCAAAATATGCACAAACACTATACTGGTAGTACATCTCTGAAATTATGCAATTTAAATTTCAGGTTATTTGAACCCAAAAAAATGAATGATTTTACAATGCACATTATTTTCTTGTATGTACTTCACCTCCTTTACAAGTTGTGCCTTATATACAATACGAGTTAAATATGAAGCCTACCTCAATCGTCAACATATCATCGCCTCCAACAACAATCTCACTGCTACAGCTTTATGTTAACATTTATTATATTACCACCACTAATGTGGAAAAATAAATTCCCATTATTCATTCATTCACATTAGGATAAACAATAAAACAAATTACTCTGGCCGAGTAATAAGAAAGATTAAGAATGCTCGTGCAGGTAAATGCACAGCAATTACCTCAGCCCTTGACATTACGTTCCACCTTTTGTAAAAGCTGTTTAGAGTGGCAGCATCGTATTAACGTGCGGTTGTAGTGGCTATAATATACGTATGCAATAATTGTAGCATTATACTGTGAAATAGTAATTCTCATATGATAAGTTGATAAGAGGATTCTTCTGGTGAAGTGTTGCTAGCGATGACATTATTTGTGCCTGACCAACGGCTATGCCATGTATGAAATGCCTAATACCTACTTACTTAGGTAGGCATTTCTAAATGGCTACAACGTTCTTTTGCAATTAAAAACACAAGAACTGTCGGCCCAGAGTTCGATGGGCCTTGTACTGTATCTGTTTGCCAACTATCACTATAGCTATACACATCAATATCAACCAGCTAGCTAATGTAGCTAATAAAATATAATCTGTTTATTTTGCCCTTTCTGACTTATACTACACCCATAATTAATTAATAATTAAGCATGCATTATATAAATAGGTGGTAGGTATGAATAAAAGTATTCTTCTAAATTGAATTATAAAGGAAACTGGTGCATTTAATATACGGAGACTACAAAGTAAGACGACCAATACCTACACATGTATTATCCTATCCTAAACATGTATTTCGTCTTACTTTGTAGTCTGTGTATAATGAGACACAAACGGCCGTAAAATGTCATTTTATACAAAACAGAATTTTAATTTGTACTTTATGAAAATCCAGTAATCCCTCCCTGTCTATGAATCTATGAAATCTACAAGACTATACAGTCAAAGTCACAACAAAATACAAAATGTTTAATCCGTACCTTGGAATGCTTTCTTAAGAGAAATTATTTTTAGCTACAACAAAATAAGTATACTTCTGTGCATAAATGTGAGTACTGCGAACACCTAGACAATTTTTACAAAAAAGTAAACACAACATTCAAACAGATTTTGATTTCAGTTAATATTACTTTATTAAAATCTTTTTTATTATGAAATTCTATTAGACAGAAGTTAATGTAAAATATTTACAGCATTATTTTGATTGTGGATTAACAATTATTGATCAACATAATAGTGCAGCAATATATTTGAATATATCTAGCAAGTATTAGGCTTTCGGCAAGGACTCACCGAAGGACCCGCTTACAAATTATAGGAAAAGTGCAAAAAATGGCTAAAAATTAACAAAAATTGTAACAATTGCACTACGCTTATATACAAAATGACTATTCTTATTATTAGATATTTCAATATGAGTATTGCAATTTTACAATATGACATCATTCCTTAAATTGATATTTATATTATCCTTAACTTATTACTTACATTGACCTACAAACATGTAATTTGATTTGATGACTTTATTTGATTGATAACACATCGACAGCTCTAGGCTGATATCTCTTTTATTTATCACAATAATTACATCTCCTCAACTAATACTAAAAAGCCAATCTAATAATTCTACACATAAATTTGATACTAGATTTAACACAGAGAATAATATTACTTATCTAATTACAATTAATCGTATAGATATTGATATTGATCACCTCTTCACCTTAAGATCAAGCTTGTAATTTCTGATTTAAATTTATTGTGTTTTTGAAGGAAAGAATCAGATGAGAACTTCGAACTTCGATCGAAATATGTCAATAATATTTTGTTGACCACATAAATCAATTCTTACTGTATCGGCTGTTTTTAACCCGCAATTATTTGCGCCGCCACTTCGTTACATTTTTGCAATAAATCATTTGTGGTATTTTCTTTTCTCCAGCGAAGTACATCAATAATTTCTTTTTCGTGTGTAACGGTTAACTGAAACTCAAATTCTCCAAATGGATCCTGCACTAAAATATTTCCCCCCTTGCCAATAATCTTTAAATTCCAATGTCTTAATTGGATCAAGAGTTGCAAACATAAAAGTAGATTTTGACAAAAGTTCTCTCTGCCCTCCAGCGCATTTTCAACCCAAAGCAAAACAGTTTTAAGTTGGACTGAGTTTAAAAACAGTTTTATGTTATTATTGGATGAAAATTTAGCGAATGCCTGAAACATGTACAGAAACTCTATTTTGTTAATCTCGGATAATTCATCATTATACTTCATTGCATTCAAAATAGGCAAAATTAAGCCATGAAATATATTTCTGGCGTAATTTGTGTGAAATCCATTAATTTCCTCCGCACGAAGAATCGATATAAACATTCTTGACATTTCCGATGTTAATAGCATCATGTTGCGAACAATTTCAGCGCCGTCTACCTCAAGCCATCTAATTCTACTTTTATCATCCCGACAGCGTGTGGCATTATAAATAAACAATGTATTGGTGTCAGTTTTTATTTCTTGTGAAATATTCTTACCAGAAAGTTTTAAAAACAGATACAATAACTCCCTGCCCATGAAATCTTCGCATTTTAAGTTAGAGAATGACTCTGCACTCCTACCAATTAACCTTTCCAAAATATTAGTAATGAAAGCCACATCCAATTTATTGTGTGTCTTAGCTTCGGTTAAATAATACTTGACCGCGTTGTTAATGTCTTTGGAAATAAGTTTATTAGCCTTAACCAAACTTGATTTACCGTTCATACGAGTCAAAAATTCTAAAGTGGATTTCAATTCTGTAACGTTGCTCTCTTTGAAGAACCTTTGATACAGATTGGTTATACGATAAGTGTAGCGATGGTCATAGTAGTAAAATGGTGGATTATAAAGATCGGGATCGGGAGAAAATAGTTTTTTAACTTCCTCTGTAAGCTCTCTCAGCGATTTTTCTTTCGTAGCTACGGGGGTTATGTAGTCTAATTGGTTCGTACCCTGTTCCCCTTTCATTAAATCACAAGAATTGATGGATTCAAACTCATTTCTCAAAGCCTCGCTTTGTTTCATTGTACCATTTTTTAAGAAATCATAAATTACCATGTTCCTCCATTTAAAAATGTGAGTCTGCAAATAATCGCGGATGAGATTATATTTTGTGGGATTCCTTTGCTTTTTTCCTAACTCTTTCAGAAATGCGTCAGCCACAAAATATTCCGCAAAGGTACGGTGGATAAACTCGAATTTTATTTTGTGGATTAGACCCACTCGGTACAATTCGTTCATTTCTGAATCGGTTTCCTTGCATTGCCAGCTTTGAAAAACATCTGTTAATTCATTAGGAATTAATTCTTGTATTGCCAGTTTTTTATGGCGTTTGTTTAATGGCTCCTTGAACCAGTTTTGAGTTGTTGGATTCAGAGAGGCTTGTATTCCACTTTTCTCGGCAAAATATATTTTATATCTTTTATCTATGAAATGTTGGTATAAATCTAGCACGTCAAAATTTTCAATGCATATCTCGGGTTGAAAATTTTGAATTCGCTCAAAAAAGTACTCGGCCAAAAGGCGCAATTGAAGAGGAATACCAATGAAACGAGATAATTCGTCTCCTAAAACATTTGATGCTTTATTGACGACTGATTTTGCATATGTTCTCAAATTTACTAAATTATGTAAAGTCATTGACAATGCAAGTCTCATTTTCCAAAAATGTACCAAGAAATTTTCCCGATCATTATTTTCAACATCCGAAATTCGGGAGAATTCTTCAAATTTTACGGCGAATGTTGACAAACTGTTTTGTAAATATTCTTTGTCGTGCTCACGACTTGTCACCCACACAATGGCCTTAGTTTCGTCTTTTAAAAATTGCAAAAGTTCTGTAATTTGTGGTTTGTTTGCAATTTCAAGCTCATCAAAACCATCAAATAAAAGCAACAGTGGCTTGGGTGTTTCGTTTTGAAGAATGAACTTCAAGACGTTTTTTGATAAACCATTAGACAAACCAATGGACTCCACAGAAGCTAAGAAATCAACTAATGTGTCTACTGTGAAATGACTGAAATTTTCGAATTCGAACAGATTCCTAATAACATTTTGACAACTTTTGAGATTGAAAAGCATGGTCCAATATTTAGTTTTAAAATGGCGACAAAAGCTAAGCAGGGAAGTTGATTTCCCCATTCCTGGTTCATCCACTATAATTATCGCTTTCCTATCCACAGCCTGCACAAAATTATTTTCATGTAATCGGTTCTCAGAAATATTGTCTATATATTTGGTAATGGTACTCAAGGAACCAGAAGAAGACTCCCTCCAAACTATTTTTAAGTCCTCTACCTTAAAAATGTGCCATGCTACTTTATTTTTCCGTTCTGAGTTTTTAAATGAATTTGCTGCTTGTGAATTCGAGAGCATAATATCCTCATTCTCTAAAATCAAACTTTTGCTGTCTTCAGAAATGTCGAGCAAATGAAATAATTCACTTTTGTGATGTATATTTTCAAAAATGAAGATATCTGAAGATACATTTAGTAATTCCTCCTTGATTTTCTTAGTCATTGATATAGTAGGCAACATTAATATTCTTTTGGTGTAAAATTCAGCATCGTAAAGCTGTTGCCATTGGAATATTCCCCTTTTTCCCTTTGGAATTTTTAACCACTGAACACTTTTGCTAGGAAACTGCCTGCATAAATTTTTGAAAGTGTTGGAATTGTCACTTGGGTTTTCATTTGCCACCAAAACAATTCGTTTGTCCTCAAAACTACCCCGAAATATATATGTCTGGTTTGCAATTTTTGTTCTAACCTCCCTGTCTCCCTCTATTTTTAGCCGGTGAATCAGTTGATGCTGTGCAACTAGTAGATTAGTACTCTCGAATCCACTAATCATGAACAGTAAAGAATTATCTGACTCATTTGACAAAACATCGCTTAGAACGTTTAAATCAACAGTCGCGTCTGGTTTACAGAATGCAGCCTCCGAGTCCACCAAACGAGGAGGCAGATTACCGATTCGAATATTGTCATTGGAAATAAAACAACTGAAAATTTCTGCATCGGCGAATACCCCAGCTGCTCCAGCAGCGCTATTGGTGCCTATTATGTCTCTTAAATTGCCACATTCCCCTTGAAATAAGATTTCCTTGCATAGAAGTTGTTTCTGCGAATCCTCAGTTAGATCGACGTAATTCACAGTTGAATTCAGTCTACGATAATTATTTGAATTGTCGGATTGAAACATAGCGGGAAAAGGATCCTCAGAATGACTCACTAAAATTATTTTCTTACTTCCGTTGGATGCCAAAACTCTGGCCAATTCGGTAAACGTAGATTGTACATTTTCACCGTTTGTTGATAAACACACGACAACCAACAAATTATTGCTTACAGACGAATTGAAAGCTTGGATGACTCTTTCGCTCAAACGAGTAAGAGTCTTAATGTGAACAAAAATGTAGCTATCAGCTTGCTTGTAAGCATCAATACTTTGTAAAGTCTGATCGACTTTAATCGAGTTTAATAACGTTCCTGATTTTACATCCGTCACGAAATTTAGGATTTGACATGTGTCTCCTGGGGACAAAAAGCTTTGTAATTCCTCTGATATAGAATGAAAAATTATTCCATGTTCTCTAATTTTGATGCAATATTCCGAAGTAGGTCCACATACAATCAGCTTCGCAATTTTTTCCTTTGCGTCTCTGAAAAATTCCATGATACCTGTCTCTGTGAGATATGTTCCGTCTTTAGCTTTCATCCAGTCTAATACTTTGATGAGAAAATTATCTGCTATCAGATCAGAATCAATTAAATTAAATTCTTCTCCCAATTCCTTCTTAATTAACTCGTACAATTCCATTTCGTCAGGTTGGTTCACCGCAACTACCAACTTACTAAAGAATTCAACGATTTCCTCATTCGTTATTACATCATCATTTGGCAAATCTGGTTTTTCGTTATTGTTGCCGAATTCGGCTGAAACTTTAAACTCGAGACTCTGCCACACCTGTTCGTCGAACCCAGGAGATAACTTTAAGATGTCTCGAAGCTTTTCAGCTTGTTGTGATATACCGTTACCCGTTTGTAAAGAAAAAAAGTTTTCTTTGAATTCTGCAAAATAAGAATTGCCTTCCCTAGAAATTGAGAGAACTTCTTTTCCCAGTGCAGCATGATACTCTTTAAAAATTGCAGTGTTTAAAGAAAATGATTTTG
>JABASD010003901.1:0-17682 GCA_019776165.1 Pogonognathellus flavescens | reverse complement strand
GTGCAAATTCCAGTAAAATAATTATCGTCGCTGCTGTGAGCCTGCCCCATCCCATTTCGTCGTTCCGCTGGCCCAATTCCCTGACAGGTCAAGTGCTGACAACATGGAACATAGGTGAATTCCGACGGACTGTCTATGCTGTTTCGTTGCATGGCGCAATTCCTGCCAATCTGTGCACATTCTGCCGTTCCAATTTGTGTCCCAAGTGTCATTCGTCCAGTACGACCAACATCTAAAAAATAGTTAACAATTTCAAATTAGATTTCAAAATATTTTTCATTATTCGTCTACGAAATTAATAAGAGTTTTTACATGAATTAAAATCAAAATTATACCTTTAGCAGACAGTAATTGGATGAAGTTGGTAACAGTTACTCCTTCACAAAAGATAAACACCGAGGATGCCATAAAGAACAAAAACGAAGTCAATTTGACTTCCATCTTATGTAAACAATGAATGAATTTCCACAGGTATTGTTATGCGGAGATGAGAGGAGTTGTTCCAAAGGTGTACAAATTCTAACTAAAGATTTACGTTGAACTGGGCCGGCTTTTAAATGAATTTTTAATCGATATGCGTAATTTAAGTGTCGTCAGGTAATTCTTAATCGTTTGGAAAAGTTCATTGGTTTAATTTACAATTTACATAACTGTGTTGTATGACAATTAGTATGCTGGCTGGCTTGTTAGTACATGGTTATCAAGCAACGTACTGGAACTTGTTAAAATGTCATTAAAAAGTGTCATTTAATGGAATGTTAATAACATGCCATTTACACGCCGTGATCTGGATGCTGTAGTATTAATCTCTTGCTTCTAACTAATATGAGGAGAGGTCGACTACTTCAATTTTTGTAGCTTTGCATCAAAAATAACATTTAAACTGGTAGATAATAGAAATGCTGTTCGGTACAGGCAGATGGTCTGCATATATTAGTCTGGGCTCTAAGTTTAGATAGAATCGTTATCAATAATAAGTATTACTGATAGTACTACCCAAGTCATAAAATAAGTGTGGCGACTTATTTTACCCAGCTTCAATTGTTTTACCCCAAATCTCATTACGAAAATAAAAGCTACTGAAAATGATGTTATAAATATATTATATTATAAGAGCGAACACTAGTCGGCTCGGCTTTATTTGGCTGTTTCTATTACAAAGCACAACTTCTACACCTTTTGTGCCGCCAACCTGTGCAAAACATCAAAATGACGACAATTTTGTCACGGATGCCGTAGTCATGAATATTTATTTCGAAAACATTTTGATTTCGAAAATTCAGATTTTATATCATCTTATGGCATGTTATACCTATACGTGCGTATCATATAAAGCGAAGGTGGCTAGGTTTATCCTTAGCTATTTATAAAAGGGTCGCTCGCGGTTAGTGTACCTTACCAACTTGGGACATTATTGCTAGTAGCGTATATTTCTTTTTACATTGCTAGGTAAAGTAAATGTCAAACGTAAATAACGAAGTAGTAAATTGCATGTGCATTTAAGATTCACTATACGTGCTATATTTCGCTACCTATCTAACTTCAAATAACAGTCAGTTGGTATTTTGATATTAGCATGTACATAGTATATATACTTAACTACTACAATGACATAAAACTATAATAATATACAATGTAAATGTATATTTAAAGACACATTTAAATGTACATTTAAAGACGCATGAATAAATATACGAATACCAGATTGGATTAAATATTATATAGCAAGACTAACTGTTATTTAGCGAGACTAAATATTATGTAGCGAGACTACATATTATTTAGTGGACTAAATATTATTTAGCGAGACTACATATTTTTTAACATGGCTAAATATTTTTCAGTGAGGTTAAATATTTTTCAGCGAGGCTAAATATTTTTTAGCGAGACTAAATATTTTTTAACATGGCTAAATTATCTTTAACATAGGTAAATATTCTTTAGCGACGCTAAATTAATATTCTTTAATTATGCTGGCTAAATAATCACAAGCGAAGCTAAATTTTCCTTACTGAGGCTAAATATTCTTTAACAAAGCTAAATATTCTTTAGCGACGCTAAATTAATATTCTTCAGCGAGACTAAATATTTTTTAACAAGATAAAATATTCTTTAACAAAGGTAAATATTTAGCAAAAAGATACGAAATATTCTTAAACGAGGCTAAATATTCTCTGACAAGGCTAAATATTTTTTAAGAGGTTTAAATATTCATTAGCAAGGTCAGTTTTAAATACGATTTTGTGATCATCCAATTAAAATATTATTTTTATTTATGGCCTTTCCCCGTCCGCGCGAAGTGCGGCGAGTAACCTCTAGTACATTTCTAATCTGTAAAATTATTGGCAGATTGTAAGGATTTCATTTTTAAACCACAAATTGTATCCACATATTAAAGGAATTTAAACAATGCTAAAAGTTTATGACAATATTGCAATTTTTGGCACAACAATTGTCAAAAGGTATAATTGGATAAACAAAACTATAAATTTTAACCTTAAAATCAACATCTTTCAAACAGGGTTGGCCATTTTTGCAATTTTCAATGAAATTTTGTTAAAAAATGAAAAATTGGAAAAATAGGCAAAATATTGAAAAATAGGCAAAATTGGAACGATTTGCAATAAATAAAAGGACTTAGAATAATTTCTCATCGAACGCAATACATGTGACAATGAAATCACAAACAAATACGAAATATCCTTGGTTTTTTAGACACAAAATCCATTTAAACTCGCTATATATTACTTACATCTCGTAATAAATATCTTGCTGGTATAATTTTCATTTGTAATACGTAACTGCAGCTGAATATATATTGAATAATGATCAAACTATATCTATATATATTTCCTTTTCGTATTACTTGAGTAGGAATTAATAGAAATTTAACACATCGCATCACGCATAGTAAGTGGTCTGAACAATTGTAGCGAAACTAATGATACCGTGTATATATTGCACAATTTTATTAAAGCTGTAGTCTGCATTTATGATTGAGTATTGTAGTTTTGGTGCATAAATAAACTATTTAGTATAAGTGTTCACATTTGTATCAGTTGAAAATTGTAAGTTCTTCAATTTTTTTCAATTTTTCAAATTTTTCATTTTTCAACAAAAATTGAAATTACAAAATTAGAAAAGTTGCAAATTTTTTCTTTTAATATATTTCCTTGAAATATTTCACGGCCAACACTGCTTTTAAAGCTATTCAGAGTATTTTTCCCTTTAAGCCGTGAAGTCGATTAAATGGGGTGAGAAATTTTAATTAGTTAATTTTCTATTTTTTACCCTTCTAAATATCCGCAGATTATACGACTAAAAACCTTTTGCTATTTTAAATAACATAAGAACCTGAAGAGTATAGAAATTTATAAAATTTTGCAACATTCAACTTTAGAATGATCAGGAGTTTACGGAACTAGAATGGCTAGAATCTTCGGCTCCTACTATTTAAAAATGGAAAAACTACCAAACTTCATCGGGATATTGATACGAAATGAGTACCGACTTAGGGTGAACTTTATCAGATAGCTAATTAAGTTTTTGATTTTGCGGCAATCAAAAAGTTAAATTTGAAACTATTTATTTGGTAAATTAAATTTACAAACTACTGTCACCAAAAGGTTTATTAAGGAAGAATGAGACAATAAGAGACAATACTTAAATTTATTACAACAGTCAGGATTATGAATTGAAACAAATTTCGTTGTCGAACAATCATACATTAATTTATTTACTCGATAAAATTTAATCTAAGTTTGTACTCATTTTATGTCAATATCCTTAGGCCGATGAAGTTTGTTGGTTTTTTATGCATACAGAGTTGGAGCTGGCAGGGCCGGTCAGAACATTATGCTACCCAAGCAAGCCTGTATGTTGCAATAAAATATTTTGGCGTAGAAATCAACACTATGCCGCGTGAAATGAATCATAGTTGCTACCAAGATTATTTAATCACTAAAATACTTTTAATTTTTTAATAGTGATTTTTTGCATTTGATTGCTTATCAAAATTCGCTTCCCCCTAAACTTTGTAATCCAGATTTATGCCTGGCTTGTCATGCCTTTTGACCGGTTCTGTCAAGACTGCCATTTAACCCTTCAGAACCTGAGTTCACATAAATGAAGGTATCGATGTGAAATTTTTATGAGTGGTCCATATGACTCATACGAGTATTTTAAAATTATTCTTAAAAATTTTCCCCAGGGGGTTCCGGGTAAAATGCCCGCACCCATATGGTAACGCTAGGACAATGAGGGTATAGTCCTGCTGGTTCAGAGATGTCACACGCACACCTACATTTTCGGCGACCATGTTATTTATCGCATTTATCAACTACGCATTGACTAATAGTTGATTTCCAGAGACGTTGCCCACATACCCACAATCTTTCTCATCATCGTGTTCGTGTTTGTCTAAATTGACATTTGCCTGAGGGGGTTTGATACAGAGGAGCCTTCCACATTCCTTTTAAACTTCATAGTCTTGCTCAAATAAATGGCAATTGTCAATCCCCTCAAAATGACCGAGTCACTTGGCTCAGTAGTTTAGTGATTCCTATCACTATATGTTGGTCACGCAATGATGCTCAGCAAACGGTAGGCTCCGTACAAGATAGGTATATGGACTTTGACTTTTTCTAAAGCTGTGACTATGATATGTTGCTGGAAGGTTTTCCTTAAGTCACGACTGAATGGCATGGAAATGTCTACAGGAGAAACTGCCTAAATTGGATATACCGCTGCACGTCTATGTTTCGTTCCGCTTAACGCTTACCTTCCTTTGCCGCTCACCTCCTTATATCCTGTGACCTACCTGAGAATCTGGAGAACGCAGTTGGGTTCACATATTAACCAGATTCTACAGCCTCTGTAAACTTACTTTCGTATACTTTTAGATGTGCCAAAAGACAATTCACATTGTCCAAACTACCAAACTACCACGCTTTTATCATTAACCCAATCCCCAGAAAATTATCATGAAGTCCTAGCGTTACCATATGGTAACGGCGAAAATAATGAGCAATATACCTGAGTATGTAGGATATACAATCACAAATTCCAGTAAGAAATATTGCACAATATTATAACTTACTAATTTAGATGTATTTATTTTTTGTCGATGTCTATATTCTACAAAAAAAATATTTGAATCGGCCCACCTGAAAATAGCGGTCACCTTATATTTTGGATCACAAATAAAATAAGTAAGTAGTGAGAGGAACTGGTTGGAAATTTCAAAAATAAAAAGCTTAATATTTATTCAATTTAATAAAAAATACTGGGATACACAGTTATGTTCCAGGAAGATTAAAAAAATTGTCCAAGATGAGAATTTTTGCGTTACCATATGGTAACGCTAGGAGCTGAAGGGTTAAATAGAATACGGAAATTTGGCGTTTTGAACCCGAATCGGTTTCTTTTAGTTTATACACTCCCAATTGAACCAAAATGAATTTTTATAGTTTATATACTCCTAGTTTAACCAAAATTGATGTTTTTTGTTTATTTGCTCCCAATTGAAACAATGCAGTAATGCCATTTATTTTTTGTTCATAAAACATTAAATAAAAATTTTGCTTTCAGACAGTGTCATTGAGAAAGTAATTTAAATTTTATTGTATTTCAGAATTGAATTATACATCGTGTTTAAAAAACTAACAGTTTTTTCTCAACATTTAAATCACATCATCATCATCAGATCATCATACTTCATTTTACAGTTAATACACCTTTAAAATGAAACATGATTTAGTCTAAACACATTCAGTTCTCCCTAATTTTATTTTAAAGTCCAGACAGATATTCCTTGTATTTCTCAAGATCTCCACCTCCATTATCGAGACTGACGGTGCAAATTCCAGTAAAATAATTATCGTCGCTGCTGTGAGCCTGCCCCATCCCATTTCGTCGTTCCGCTGGCCCAATTCCCTGACAGGTCAAGTGCTGACAACATGGAACATAGGTGAATTCCGACGGACTGTCTATGCTGTTTCGTTGCATGGCGCAATTCCTGCCAATCTGTGCACATTCTGCCGTTCCAATTTGTGTCCCAAGTGTCATTCGTCCAGTACGACCAACATCTAAAAAATAGTTAACAATTTCAAATTAGATTTCAAAATATTTTTCATTATTCGTCTACGAAATTAATAAGAGTTTTTACATGAATTAAAATCAAAATTATACCTTTAGCAGACAGTAATTGGATGAAGTTGGTAACAGTTACTCCTTCACAAAAGATAAACACCGAGGATGCCATAAAGAACAAAAACGAAGTCAATTTGACTTCCATCTTATGTAAACAATGAATGAATTTCCACAGGTATTGTTATGCGGAGATGAGAGGAGTTGTTCCAAAGGTGTACAAATTCTAACTAAAGATTTACGTTGAACTGGGCCGGCTTTTAAATGAATTTTTAATCGATATGCGTAATTTAAGTGTCGTCAGGTAATTCTTAATCGTTTGGAAAAGTTCATTGGTTTAATTTACAATTTACATAACTGTGTTGTATGACAATTAGTATGCTGGCTGGCTTGTTAGTACATGGTTATCAAGCAACGTACTGGAACTTGTTAAAATGTCATTAAAAAGTGTCATTTAATGGAATGTTAATAACATGCCATTTACACGCCGTGATCTGGATGCTGTAGTATTAATCTCTTGCTTCTAACTAATATGAGGAGAGGTCGACTACTTCAATTTTTGTAGCTTTGCATCAAAAATAACATTTAAACTGGTAGATAATAGAAATGCTGTTCGGTACAGGCAGATGGTCTGCATATATTAGTCTGGGCTCTAAGTTTAGATAGAATCGTTATCAATAATAAGTATTACTGATAGTACTACCCAAGTCATAAAATAAGTGTGGCGACTTATTTTACCCAGCTTCAATTGTTTTACCCCAAATCTCATTACGAAAATAAAAGCTACTGAAAATGATGTTATAAATATATTATATTATAAGAGCGAACACTAGTCGGCTCGGCTTTATTTGGCTGTTTCTATTACAAAGCACAACTTCTACACCTTTTGTGCCGCCAACCTGTGCAAAACATCAAAATGACGACAATTTTGTCACGGATGCCGTAGTCATGAATATTTATTTCGAAAACATTTTGATTTCGAAAATTCAGATTTTATATCATCTTATGGCATGTTATACCTATACGTGCGTATCATATAAAGCGAAGGTGGCTAGGTTTATCCTTAGCTATTTATAAAAGGGTCGCTCGCGGTTAGTGTACCTTACCAACTTGGGACATTATTGCTAGTAGCGTATATTTCTTTTTACATTGCTAGGTAAAGTAAATGTCAAACGTAAATAACGAAGTAGTAAATTGCATGTGCATTTAAGATTCACTATACGTGCTATATTTCGCTACCTATCTAACTTCAAATAACAGTCAGTTGGTATTTTGATATTAGCATGTACATAGTATATATACTTAACTACTACAATGACATAAAACTATAATAATATACAATGTAAATGTATATTTAAAGACACATTTAAATGTACATTTAAAGACGCATGAATAAATATACGAATACCAGATTGGATTAAATATTATATAGCAAGACTAACTGTTATTTAGCGAGACTAAATATTATGTAGCGAGACTACATATTATTTAGTGGACTAAATATTATTTAGCGAGACTACATATTTTTTAACATGGCTAAATATTTTTCAGTGAGGTTAAATATTTTTCAGCGAGGCTAAATATTTTTTAGCGAGACTAAATATTTTTTAACATGGCTAAATTATCTTTAACATAGGTAAATATTCTTTAGCGACGCTAAATTAATATTCTTTAATTATGCTGGCTAAATAATCACAAGCGAAGCTAAATTTTCCTTACTGAGGCTAAATATTCTTTAACAAAGCTAAATATTCTTTAGCGACGCTAAATTAATATTCTTCAGCGAGACTAAATATTTTTTAACAAGATAAAATATTCTTTAACAAAGGTAAATATTTAGCAAAAAGATACGAAATATTCTTAAACGAGGCTAAATATTCTCTGACAAGGCTAAATATTTTTTAAGAGGTTTAAATATTCATTAGCAAGGTCAGTTTTAAATACGATTTTGTGATCATCCAATTAAAATATTATTTTTATTTATGGCCTTTCCCCGTCCGCGCGAAGTGCGGCGAGTAACCTCTAGTACATTTCTAATCTGTAAAATTATTGGCAGATTGTAAGGATTTCATTTTTAAACCACAAATTGTATCCACATATTAAAGGAATTTAAACAATGCTAAAAGTTTATGACAATATTGCAATTTTTGGCACAACAATTGTCAAAAGGTATAATTGGATAAACAAAACTATAAATTTTAACCTTAAAATCAACATCTTTCAAACAGGGTTGGCCATTTTTGCAATTTTCAATGAAATTTTGTTAAAAAATGAAAAATTGGAAAAATAGGCAAAATATTGAAAAATAGGCAAAATTGGAACGATTTGCAATAAATAAAAGGACTTAGAATAATTTCTCATCGAACGCAATACATGTGACAATGAAATCACAAACAAATACGAAATATCCTTGGTTTTTTAGACACAAAATCCATTTAAACTCGCTATATATTACTTACATCTCGTAATAAATATCTTGCTGGTATAATTTTCATTTGTAATACGTAACTGCAGCTGAATATATATTGAATAATGATCAAACTATATCTATATATATTTCCTTTTCGTATTACTTGAGTAGGAATTAATAGAAATTTAACACATCGCATCACGCATAGTAAGTGGTCTGAACAATTGTAGCGAAACTAATGATACCGTGTATATATTGCACAATTTTATTAAAGCTGTAGTCTGCATTTATGATTGAGTATTGTAGTTTTGGTGCATAAATAAACTATTTAGTATAAGTGTTCACATTTGTATCAGTTGAAAATTGTAAGTTCTTCAATTTTTTTCAATTTTTCAAATTTTTCATTTTTCAACAAAAATTGAAATTACAAAATTAGAAAAGTTGCAAATTTTTTCTTTTAATATATTTCCTTGAAATATTTCACGGCCAACACTGCTTTTAAAGCTATTCAGAGTATTTTTCCCTTTAAGCCGTGAAGTCGATTAAATGGGGTGAGAAATTTTAATTAGTTAATTTTCTATTTTTTACCCTTCTAAATATCCGCAGATTATACGACTAAAAACCTTTTGCTATTTTAAATAACATAAGAACCTGAAGAGTATAGAAATTTATAAAATTTTGCAACATTCAACTTTAGAATGATCAGGAGTTTACGGAACTAGAATGGCTAGAATCTTCGGCTCCTACTATTTAAAAATGGAAAAACTACCAAACTTCATCGGGATATTGATACGAAATGAGTACCGACTTAGGGTGAACTTTATCAGATAGCTAATTAAGTTTTTGATTTTGCGGCAATCAAAAAGTTAAATTTGAAACTATTTATTTGGTAAATTAAATTTACAAACTACTGTCACCAAAAGGTTTATTAAGGAAGAATGAGACAATAAGAGACAATACTTAAATTTATTACAACAGTCAGGATTATGAATTGAAACAAATTTCGTTGTCGAACAATCATACATTAATTTATTTACTCGATAAAATTTAATCTAAGTTTGTACTCATTTTATGTCAATATCCTTAGGCCGATGAAGTTTGTTGGTTTTTTATGCATACAGAGTTGGAGCTGGCAGGGCCGGTCAGAACATTATGCTACCCAAGCAAGCCTGTATGTTGCAATAAAATATTTTGGCGTAGAAATCAACACTATGCCGCGTGAAATGAATCATAGTTGCTACCAAGATTATTTAATCACTAAAATACTTTTAATTTTTTAATAGTGATTTTTTGCATTTGATTGCTTATCAAAATTCGCTTCCCCCTAAACTTTGTAATCCAGATTTATGCCTGGCTTGTCATGCCTTTTGACCGGTTCTGTCAAGACTGCCATTTAACCCTTCAGAACCTGAGTTCACATAAATGAAGGTATCGATGTGAAATTTTTATGAGTGGTCCATATGACTCATACGAGTATTTTAAAATTATTCTTAAAAATTTTCCCCAGGGGGTTCCGGGTAAAATGCCCGCACCCATATGGTAACGCTAGGACAATGAGGGTATAGTCCTGCTGGTTCAGAGATGTCACACGCACACCTACATTTTCGGCGACCATGTTATTTATCGCATTTATCAACTACGCATTGACTAATAGTTGATTTCCAGAGACGTTGCCCACATACCCACAATCTTTCTCATCATCGTGTTCGTGTTTGTCTAAATTGACATTTGCCTGAGGGGGTTTGATACAGAGGAGCCTTCCACATTCCTTTTAAACTTCATAGTCTTGCTCAAATAAATGGCAATTGTCAATCCCCTCAAAATGACCGAGTCACTTGGCTCAGTAGTTTAGTGATTCCTATCACTATATGTTGGTCACGCAATGATGCTCAGCAAACGGTAGGCTCCGTACAAGATAGGTATATGGACTTTGACTTTTTCTAAAGCTGTGACTATGATATGTTGCTGGAAGGTTTTCCTTAAGTCACGACTGAATGGCATGGAAATGTCTACAGGAGAAACTGCCTAAATTGGATATACCGCTGCACGTCTATGTTTCGTTCCGCTTAACGCTTACCTTCCTTTGCCGCTCACCTCCTTATATCCTGTGACCTACCTGAGAATCTGGAGAACGCAGTTGGGTTCACATATTAACCAGATTCTACAGCCTCTGTAAACTTACTTTCGTATACTTTTAGATGTGCCAAAAGACAATTCACATTGTCCAAACTACCAAACTACCACGCTTTTATCATTAACCCAATCCCCAGAAAATTATCATGAAGTCCTAGCGTTACCATATGGTAACGGCGAAAATAATGAGCAATATACCTGAGTATGTAGGATATACAATCACAAATTCCAGTAAGAAATATTGCACAATATTATAACTTACTAATTTAGATGTATTTATTTTTTGTCGATGTCTATATTCTACAAAAAAAATATTTGAATCGGCCCACCTGAAAATAGCGGTCACCTTATATTTTGGATCACAAATAAAATAAGTAAGTAGTGAGAGGAACTGGTTGGAAATTTCAAAAATAAAAAGCTTAATATTTATTCAATTTAATAAAAAATACTGGGATACACAGTTATGTTCCAGGAAGATTAAAAAAATTGTCCAAGATGAGAATTTTTGCGTTACCATATGGTAACGCTAGGAGCTGAAGGGTTAAATAGAATACGGAAATTTGGCGTTTTGAACCCGAATCGGTTTCTTTTAGTTTATACACTCCCAATTGAACCAAAATGAATTTTTATAGTTTATATACTCCTAGTTTAACCAAAATTGATGTTTTTTGTTTATTTGCTCCCAATTGAAACAATGCAGTAATGCCATTTATTTTTTGTTCATAAAACATTAAATAAAAATTTTGCTTTCAGACAGTGTCATTGAGAAAGTAATTTAAATTTTATTGTATTTCAGAATTGAATTATACATCGTGTTTAAAAAACTAACAGTTTTTTCTCAACATTTAAATCACATCATCATCATCAGATCATCATACTTCATTTTACAGTTAATACACCTTTAAAATGAAACATGATTTAGTCTAAACACATTCAGTTCTCCCTAATTTTATTTTAAAGTCCAGACAGATATTCCTTGTATTTCTCAAGATCTCCACCTCCATTATCGAGACTGACGGTGCAAATTCCAGTAAAATAATTATCGTCGCTGCTGTGAGCCTGCCCCATCCCATTTCGTCGTTCCGCTGGCCCAATTCCCTGACAGGTCAAGTGCTGACAACATGGAACATAGGTGAATTCCGACGGACTGTCTATGCTGTTTCGTTGCATGGCGCAATTCCTGCCAATCTGTGCACATTCTGCCGTTCCAATTTGTGTCCCAAGTGTCATTCGTCCAGTACGACCAACATCTAAAAAATAGTTAACAATTTCAAATTAGATTTCAAAATATTTTTCATTATTCGTCTACGAAATTAATAAGAGTTTTTACATGAATTAAAATCAAAATTATACCTTTAGCAGACAGTAATTGGATGAAGTTGGTAACAGTTACTCCTTCACAAAAGATAAACACCGAGGATGCCATAAAGAACAAAAACGAAGTCAATTTGACTTCCATCTTATGTAAACAATGAATGAATTTCCACAGGTATTGTTATGCGGAGATGAGAGGAGTTGTTCCAAAGGTGTACAAATTCTAACTAAAGATTTACGTTGAACTGGGCCGGCTTTTAAATGAATTTTTAATCGATATGCGTAATTTAAGTGTCGTCAGGTAATTCTTAATCGTTTGGAAAAGTTCATTGGTTTAATTTACAATTTACATAACTGTGTTGTATGACAATTAGTATGCTGGCTGGCTTGTTAGTACATGGTTATCAAGCAACGTACTGGAACTTGTTAAAATGTCATTAAAAAGTGTCATTTAATGGAATGTTAATAACATGCCATTTACACGCCGTGATCTGGATGCTGTAGTATTAATCTCTTGCTTCTAACTAATATGAGGAGAGGTCGACTACTTCAATTTTTGTAGCTTTGCATCAAAAATAACATTTAAACTGGTAGATAATAGAAATGCTGTTCGGTACAGGCAGATGGTCTGCATATATTAGTCTGGGCTCTAAGTTTAGATAGAATCGTTATCAATAATAAGTATTACTGATAGTACTACCCAAGTCATAAAATAAGTGTGGCGACTTATTTTACCCAGCTTCAATTGTTTTACCCCAAATCTCATTACGAAAATAAAAGCTACTGAAAATGATGTTATAAATATATTATATTATAAGAGCGAACACTAGTCGGCTCGGCTTTATTTGGCTGTTTCTATTACAAAGCACAACTTCTACACCTTTTGTGCCGCCAACCTGTGCAAAACATCAAAATGACGACAATTTTGTCACGGATGCCGTAGTCATGAATATTTATTTCGAAAACATTTTGATTTCGAAAATTCAGATTTTATATCATCTTATGGCATGTTATACCTATACGTGCGTATCATATAAAGCGAAGGTGGCTAGGTTTATCCTTAGCTATTTATAAAAGGGTCGCTCGCGGTTAGTGTACCTTACCAACTTGGGACATTATTGCTAGTAGCGTATATTTCTTTTTACATTGCTAGGTAAAGTAAATGTCAAACGTAAATAACGAAGTAGTAAATTGCATGTGCATTTAAGATTCACTATACGTGCTATATTTCGCTACCTATCTAACTTCAAATAACAGTCAGTTGGTATTTTGATATTAGCATGTACATAGTATATATACTTAACTACTACAATGACATAAAACTATAATAATATACAATGTAAATGTATATTTAAAGACACATTTAAATGTACATTTAAAGACGCATGAATAAATATACGAATACCAGATTGGATTAAATATTATATAGCAAGACTAACTGTTATTTAGCGAGACTAAATATTATGTAGCGAGACTACATATTATTTAGTGGACTAAATATTATTTAGCGAGACTACATATTTTTTAACATGGCTAAATATTTTTCAGTGAGGTTAAATATTTTTCAGCGAGGCTAAATATTTTTTAGCGAGACTAAATATTTTTTAACATGGCTAAATTATCTTTAACATAGGTAAATATTCTTTAGCGACGCTAAATTAATATTCTTTAATTATGCTGGCTAAATAATCACAAGCGAAGCTAAATTTTCCTTACTGAGGCTAAATATTCTTTAACAAAGCTAAATATTCTTTAGCGACGCTAAATTAATATTCTTCAGCGAGACTAAATATTTTTTAACAAGATAAAATATTCTTTAACAAAGGTAAATATTTAGCAAAAAGATACGAAATATTCTTAAACGAGGCTAAATATTCTCTGACAAGGCTAAATATTTTTTAAGAGGTTTAAATATTCATTAGCAAGGTCAGTTTTAAATACGATTTTGTGATCATCCAATTAAAATATTATTTTTATTTATGGCCTTTCCCCGTCCGCGCGAAGTGCGGCGAGTAACCTCTAGTACATTTCTAATCTGTAAAATTATTGGCAGATTGTAAGGATTTCATTTTTAAACCACAAATTGTATCCACATATTAAAGGAATTTAAACAATGCTAAAAGTTTATGACAATATTGCAATTTTTGGCACAACAATTGTCAAAAGGTATAATTGGATAAACAAAACTATAAATTTTAACCTTAAAATCAACATCTTTCAAACAGGGTTGGCCATTTTTGCAATTTTCAATGAAATTTTGTTAAAAAATGAAAAATTGGAAAAATAGGCAAAATATTGAAAAATAGGCAAAATTGGAACGATTTGCAATAAATAAAAGGACTTAGAATAATTTCTCATCGAACGCAATACATGTGACAATGAAATCACAAACAAATACGAAATATCCTTGGTTTTTTAGACACAAAATCCATTTAAACTCGCTATATATTACTTACATCTCGTAATAAATATCTTGCTGGTATAATTTTCATTTGTAATACGTAACTGCAGCTGAATATATATTGAATAATGATCAAACTATATCTATATATATTTCCTTTTCGTATTACTTGAGTAGGAATTAATAGAAATTTAACACATCGCATCACGCATAGTAAGTGGTCTGAACAATTGTAGCGAAACTAATGATACCGTGTATATATTGCACAATTTTATTAAAGCTGTAGTCTGCATTTATGATTGAGTATTGTAGTTTTGGTGCATAAATAAACTATTTAGTATAAGTGTTCACATTTGTATCAGTTGAAAATTGTAAGTTCTTCAATTTTTTTCAATTTTTCAAATTTTTCATTTTTCAACAAAAATTGAAATTACAAAATTAGAAAAGTTGCAAATTTTTTCTTTTAATATATTTCCTTGAAATATTTCACGGCCAACACTGCTTTTAAAGCTATTCAGAGTATTTTTCCCTTTAAGCCGTGAAGTCGATTAAATGGGGTGAGAAATTTTAATTAGTTAATTTTCTATTTTTTACCCTTCTAAATATCCGCAGATTATACGACTAAAAACCTTTTGCTATTTTAAATAACATAAGAACCTGAAGAGTATAGAAATTTATAAAATTTTGCAACATTCAACTTTAGAATGATCAGGAGTTTACGGAACTAGAATGGCTAGAATCTTCGGCTCCTACTATTTAAAAATGGAAAAACTACCAAACTTCATCGGGATATTGATACGAAATGAGTACCGACTTAGGGTGAACTTTATCAGATAGCTAATTAAGTTTTTGATTTTGCGGCAATCAAAAAGTTAAATTTGAAACTATTTATTTGGTAAATTAAATTTACAAACTACTGTCACCAAAAGGTTTATTAAGGAAGAATGAGACAATAAGAGACAATACTTAAATTTATTACAACAGTCAGGATTATGAATTGAAACAAATTTCGTTGTCGAACAATCATACATTAATTTATTTACTCGATAAAATTTAATCTAAGTTTGTACTCATTTTATGTCAATATCCTTAGGCCGATGAAGTTTGTTGGTTTTTTATGCATACAGAGTTGGAGCTGGCAGGGCCGGTCAGAACATTATGCTACCCAAGCAAGCCTGTATGTTGCAATAAAATATTTTGGCGTAGAAATCAACACTATGCCGCGTGAAATGAATCATAGTTGCTACCAAGATTATTTAATCACTAAAATACTTTTAATTTTTTAATAGTGATTTTTTGCATTTGATTGCTTATCAAAATTCGCTTCCCCCTAAACTTTGTAATCCAGATTTATGCCTGGCTTGTCATGCCTTTTGACCGGTTCTGTCAAGACTGCCATTTAACCCTTCAGAACCTGAGTTCACATAAATGAAGGTATCGATGTGAAATTTTTATGAGTGGTCCATATGACTCATACGAGTATTTTAAAATTATTCTTAAAAATTTTCCCCAGGGGGTTCCGGGTAAAATGCCCGCACCCATATGGTAACGCTAGGACAATGAGGGTATAGTCCTGCTGGTTCAGAGATGTCACACGCACACCTACATTTTCGGCGACCATGTTATTTATCGCATTTATCAACTACGCATTGACTAATAGTTGATTTCCAGAGACGTTGCCCACATACCCACAATCTTTCTCATCATCGTGTTCGTGTTTGTCTAAATTGACATTTGCCTGAGGGGGTTTGATACAGAGGAGCCTTCCACATTCCTTTTAAACTTCATAGTCTTGCTCAAATAAATGGCAATTGTCAATCCCCTCAAAATGACCGAGTCACTTGGCTCAGTAGTTTAGTGATTCCTATCACTATATGTTGGTCACGCAATGATGCTCAGCAAACGGTAGGCTCCGTACAAGATAGGTATATGGACTTTGACTTTTTCTAAAGCTGTGACTATGATATGTTGCTGGAAGGTTTTCCTTAAGTCACGACTGAATGGCATGGAAATGTCTACAGGAGAAACTGCCTAAATTGGATATACCGCTGCACGTCTATGTTTCGTTCCGCTTAACGCTTACCTTCCTTTGCCGCTCACCTCCTTATATCCTGTGACCTACCTGAGAATCTGGAGAACGCAGTTGGGTTCACATATTAACCAGATTCTACAGCCTCTGTAAACTTACTTTCGTATACTTTTAGATGTGCCAAAAGACAATTCACATTGTCCAAACTACCAAACTACCACGCTTTTATCATTAACCCAATCCCCAGAAAATTATCATGAAGTCCTAGCGTTACCATATGGTAACGGCGAAAATAATGAGCAATATACCTGAGTATGTAGGATATACAATCACAAATTCCAGTAAGAAATATTGCACAATATTATAACTTACTAATTTAGATGTATTTATTTTTTGTCGATGTCTATATTCTACAAAAAAAATATTTGAATCGGCCCACCTGAAAATAGCGGTCACCTTATATTTTGGATCACAAATAAAATAAGTAAGTAGTGAGAGGAACTGGTTGGAAATTTCAAAAATAAAAAGCTTAATATTTATTCAATTTAATAAAAAATACTGGGATACACAGTTATGTTCCAGGAAGATTAAAAAAATTGTCCAAGATGAGAATTTTTGCGTTACCATATGGTAACGCTAGGAGCTGAAGGGTTAAATAGAATACGGAAATTTGGCGTTTTGAACCCGAATCGGTTTCTTTTAGTTTATACACTCCCAATTGAACCAAAATGAATTTTTATAGTTTATATACTCCTAGTTTAACCAAAATTGATGTTTTTTGTTTATTTGCTCCCAATTGAAACAATGCAGTAATGCCATTTATTTTTTGTTCATAAAACATTAAATAAAAATTTTGCTTTCAGACAGTGTCATTGAGAAAGTAATTTAAATTTTATTGTATTTCAGAATTGAATTATACATCGTGTTTAAAAAACTAACAGTTTTTTCTCAACATTTAAATCACATCATCATCATCAGATCATCATACTTCATTTTACAGTTAATACACCTTTAAAATGAAACATGATTTAGTCTAAACACATTCAGTTCTCCCTAATTTTATTTTAAAGTCCAGACAGATATTCCTTGTATTTCTCAAGATCTCCACCTCCATTATCGAGACTGACGGTGCAAATTCCAGTAAAATAATTATCGTCGCTGCTGTGAGCCTGCCCCATCCCATTTCGTCGTTCCGCTGGCCCAATTCCCTGACAGGTCAAGTGCTGACAACATGGAACATAGGTGAAT
>JABASD010003900.1:0-17690 GCA_019776165.1 Pogonognathellus flavescens | reverse complement strand
AATACTATATTTTATAAAAATTTGAAAGAAATCGGCCGAAAACTGTGGCCTGTAGGCGGAGACGCAGAATACATAGGACGGGTATGGACCGGAACGGGGCATTGTGCGACTATAAGCCTAACCTTAAATTAAAGGTAAAGTCAGTCTCGCTCAATGCACCAACAAATTGTTAAAATTTTATTAATGCTACATATTATACGAAATTTTTTATTATTAAGGATATTTAATAAATTTTAATCAGGTTCCCTCAACTCATAAGAATGCGATCGACGTCTATTCAATTTGCCAGTAGATTAATTTGCTAGTTTCTATAAAAAACAGTATGGGAAAATTAAAATCATTCAATGTTCAATAGATATATATTTTTTATGTATATGCCTTAATATCCTGAATAATTTTTCACAGCAGAAAAACTGTAGCGGTTGCAATTGTGAGCAATATTTAAAAAATAGTAGAACATACACACGTTACGAATAATAAACCAACAACTAGAAATTCACAGGTTGTAAGCTTAAACGTACGTAATGAGAAAAATGTGTTTGAGCACTTAATTATTTATTGAAGAAAATAAAATTTGATCGATAATTTGCAAATGTCTCTCCATGTGTAAATATGGAGAGAAATTATTCACAACCCCCATAATTATTGTAATAAAAGTTTTTTGAGTTGAATCCAAGATCTTCAAGCTTCTCGAGGACAATTTTTCTAAAGTGATCATCGAGGTACCTGGTTTTAGTGTCAACGGCAAAGCTACGGTGCCCGTTTGCCCAACAGGTAACTGTGAAAAGGTATTCGTCGCTAGAATACATTATCCAAAACTCCCCTGCAATTTATTTTGTAACTAGATCAGATTTGACTATGCATATAATATGGATATTGTTAATTAAGATTGGCAAATTGAGCGGGTATTTGAACAAATATACCCACCGCGAGACTTTGTGTCGCCTTTAACTTTCCACTTGATGCCACCAGTCGGTCCGGGCGGGTCAACAATCGTCGGTAAAGATTTTCCTTGGAAGCCATGCATTTCAAACAGTTCTCCGCTGATGGTGTAAGTTATGCAAGAACGTTTGATGTCTTCATCATTTAGAGCATCGATAGGGATCCCGGATATCAAAGATCCAATTAAGTACAAATCATATCTGCTTTGCATAGTTGTGTACCAAACATCGTCCTTCTTCTTCTTCTTATCATCAGTCTAGAAATAACCTTTTTCTTTCAATGCATATTTTTCTCTTGAAAATTTCAGTGGTTTCAAATAATATTGTTGTAATTTTGAAATAGTACGTATTTCGTTTGTAACTTGTTTGGATTTGGTCAGAATGCGCGAAAACATTTTTTTAAGCATGAAAGAAGATAAATACCCTGGCACGGTTTTTACAAATTTTGTGGGACAGTCACTATATCTGGTATAGTATAAAAATTGTGGTAGTGATAAATTTTACGCCAAATAAATACTGAGATTTCGAAAAAATTACTAAAAGGGTAAAGGGTTAGCCAGCAAAGAGGAGTAGAGAATTAAATGTGATTTAACCTTGCAAGATCAATATTTCAATTGTTTCAATGTAATGCTGACAAAATTCTAAAATTACTCTATTGTGTATCTTTCCTTTTGTAAAATGTATAAAAAAATATTCTCATACCGACGACGTTTGGTTTTTCATGTGAATGGGTTTAGGAGGCGGATCCATACAAGCGCCGTCCTCCCATAACGAAATATTGACACTTTCACAAATAGAGATGAAAGATAGGAATACGAGAAAAAATGCTACGCGTGGGATCATTATTTTGAATATATTATTTCTTGGATTTTTGCACAAAGTGAATTTTCAATGAAATATTCACTAAGCCTTCCATGTCATATGATAATGTCTCAAATAGCTTTTAAGTGCATTTTCAACAATGACTAATATAAAAGTCATAAAAATGTTGTGTAAATTTTGAATAGGCACTTACTTGCTCCACTTCCACTTCCTACTCCTATTCAATTCATTGAGTTTCTGCATTGACGTTTTGAGTGTGTGCACGCTTGTCTTGTCAATGTAGACAAACGAAAATACCTATAATAAAAAAAAACATCAAGCAGGCACTGAAACATGCTCCTTGAAAACCCAACACAGGGTTGAGGAATCCCAACCCAAGGGTTAATCACATTATCCGATGTTGGGTTGAGCCCCGTGGGGTATGGGGTTGGTTTGGGGAAGGCGTTTTAAAAGAAAGCTTGTTATATTAAAAATATCATCATGAAATTAAAAAACACTTAAATACCTAATTTAAAATTGATGACAAATATTACACTATACAGAAGCAATTTCAGCATCATAATCCTACCGGGTTTCTCAGTGTATCCATTCTGCGACGAGATAAGAATAGCGACCATGCTAAATACGAAAATCATATACTGTAGTGTTTTGACATAGTAATCGGTTTTTACTTGGGATCAGGGTAGGGGTCAAATTTTTTGTTCCATTGGAGTTGGGGGTTGGGATATATTATCATTTTGATATTTAGGATTGGGTTGGGGAAAACCCTGGAAAAATGATAGATTGGGTCTGGGTTAAATAAGTTGACCAAATTTTGTAATAGGCACCTACTTGCTACTTGATAATAACATCTTAAAATATTTTCACAATCGATGATGAGGTTGTTGTAAAACTCTTCACGATAGACATTACGTATCTGTATATTGTGAGCTCAAAGTTGATTTCAGCTCGTGACAGTTATTTGCACTGTCACGGATATTTTACAAATATTATTGTGCTGTGTAGGCTGTATGCAATAAATGTATGCAGTAATGATAGTAATTTAAGGGATGTTGTGAGTGGACCTGTATACGTGTGTAACAGGGAGTCTTCAGAGATAAGGAAGGGCTCTACATAATCAGATGCGATTATGTAGAGCATGTGGATGTAAATGTAATAAACTATTGACAATCAATGCAATCCATGTGCGGATGTTCAATTGTAGGATCAATTCTTCAATTGTAGGATCAATTCTTCAATTGTAGGATCAATTCTTCAATTGTAGGATCAATTGTTCAATTGTAGCATCAAATGTTCAATTGTAGCATTAAGTGTTCAATTGTAGGATCAAATGTTCAATTGTAGCATAAATTGTTCAATTGTAGCATAAATTGTTCAATTGTAGTATAAATTGGTTAATTGTAGCATAAAATGTTCAATTGTAGCATCAATTACTCAATTGTAGCATCAATTATTCAATTGTTGAGCTTTCGGTCATTAACAAGTTCGATTCCGCTCATGTGTTGCACTGGCTAATACTACTAGGTGCATTTTTGCGCGCAGATAGACATACAGACAGACAGAACCAAAGCATACATCAGCATCCGCTCATGAATAATTCAAAGAACAACATAAACGGTAAAATCCTAATCTTTTCTTACAAATACGTAAGCATCCTATAGTAACCTAGTACAGTGGCAATGCTAAGAATTTTTTTAACAAGCAAGCTATAAATATAGGCTGTAGTACAAATCCAAGAAATTTAATATTGAGGCAGTGTAATACCTTCAACCTTACTTTACATAGGTACCTAACAATGGAAAGGAATAAGCTAAAGCTAAGAGATACAATATTATTATAAGTTGACTACTACTACAAAGGCATTTGAATAATATTGTAAGTTAAAAAGGGTCTTCTTTCATTATTCATGTGTGCGTAATGTAATGTAATTTGTATGCGTTGAGATATGAAAAAAGGCAGCAGGTAAGAAATCTATTATTACTATTGCTACATACTACAGCAACAACATTCTTAGAATTTGACTATCAATGAACGATAAACTTGGCTGACGGTTGAAACAAACAGTTCTCTGTCTCTTGTCTCTCTACTTTCCATTCATTTGTTGTTCCTTGCTCCGTGGAGTGTGATTTATTTATAAAAACTTTGACTTGCCTCAAATATTTTATTTTTATTTTGTGTGTGAACATTCAGTGAATTGTTTTTTAATTGTATACAATTGTGTTGGTTGTCTTTGATTTTGTTACTTAATATACCAAAATAATAATCAAGTTATTATTATATTAATTTATATCGAATGTTATTACGTGGCTATTTATTTTGACAGTTCAACGTCGTTCATTTACATTATTGTGATTAGTTTTTGTTCTTTTAAATGTCAACGGATTAATTAATTGTCAACCAATTGCGTTTCAATTCTTTAACGATATAAAACCGGTTACTTTATTGAGTGATTGCAACTGCTTTGGTGATAATCTCATTGTGATCCTGTAGTTTTCAGTAAGTTTAATTTTCAATTTTTATGCTTTATGATTTTATTAGCTGTAAATACAACGGTGGTTAAAATTTATCAATAAATTATACACATGAATGCATATAAGCTCTTCCTCCTTGTAATATTGTGTGGTAGGTCATAGGTACGAAATATTAATTGCTGGGACACAATTTGTTGTCAATATTCAAAGTTCAAAGGGCCTTGACAACAAAGTAAGGGATAAGGTGACCCCATAGTTGATGAAATCTAAAAAAATCAACTTTTTTTCATATTTCGTGATTACAAATCATTCTTGTAATGCATGCTCGTCAGTTTTGGCACAGTCTTGGCACACCAAATCGCATTTGGTGTGGAAAAATCACGACAAATTAAAAAAAACGTTGATTTTTTGAGAGTTTGTCCACTACGGGGTCACCTTATTTCCTCCTGCGTTGTCAAGACTCTTTGGTCAAAGTTGTTTCGAAAATAGTGAATTCACAAACCGTATATTCTGACACAAATTGGTTTTTCTTAATTGCATCATGGAATCTTATTTGAGGAAAAAGTCTTTTGATGTTTAATTCCGATATGCCAATTTATTTTATAGATTTCGAAATGGATTCTTGTGGAATTCCGCTTCCAACAAAGCCCACCAAGGTGAAAGTGGCTGTGAGATTGCGACCTCTAATTGAAGGAGAAACAAATGGAAAACGTAAATATTTGATTCAAATTGTTTCATACATTATTTCAAACATTTCATGTCAATCATGTCACTCATTTATTCTTTTCTATGAAATTAACGCACAATAATGTATATAAGATGGAATAATGCTTAATACTTATATGTACTACTATTTTTTAAATGGGATAGACTGGGACTGTTCGGCGGACGGAAATTCAATTGAGCAATATGATCCCAATACCGAACAGCTTATTGACACCGCGGATCTTGTCACTGGAAAACCGCGGGCTTTACATTTTGACCATGTGTTTGGATGTACCACCAAAACAGTGGATGTTTACAAAACAGTGGTTGCCGCAGTTGTCGAAGAGGCTTTCAACGGATTCAACGGAACTATTTTTTGCTACGGACAAACATCATCAGGTAAGTTTGTTTCACATTCAAAACATTAATCAATATCCCTGTCAAGTTTACACAAATATTCAAATTCATAATAATATTAAGTCATTGATAGAATTTTACCTATAATTTGTATTTATATGATAGCTGTAAGTTAAAACTACAGTTTGTAAAAACAGTCGGTCGTAATAATATGTAGATGAAATTTAATGACTGTCTACTTACAGGAAAAACGTACACTTTGTACGGAGACGAAAAACACCCTGGTATTATATCCTTGACAGCCCACCACTTGTTCCAACGAATCAAAGAAGACGAAACTTCTCAATATTTCATCCGGTAAGACCTTGTGGCGATTTGTAAAATATATTCTGATGCCTATAAAACCCTATAATTAAATATATTGTCAATTAACCTAAAGAATTAAAATTATGGAGGTTGCTTGTATCAAAATGGCAATAATATAATAATATCACATGCAAAATACGATTGATGTATTTTTCCAGCTGAGAGAATTATAATTTTTGTTTATTTTTGTGGGGATAACATTTTAACATTTATGAATATATTTTTTAGAGTGGCGTTGTTGGAGATCTACAATGAAAAGGTTACGGATCTATTAAACCCGGAAAACAAAATTACTATTAACGAACACAAAAATGGGGAAGTGTTTTTAACTAATCTTGGAGAACTTCCAATTGTGGACGCCGAGGGAATTATTAAGGCTGCTGAAAGGGTTCAGCAGGAAAGAAAGATTGGAGAAACGGGGATGAACAAAGGAAGTTCTCGATCTCACACAATTCTAAGGATTACGATTGAAAGCATTAGGAAGGACGAAGCCAATAAAGAAATGTCGCAAATGAGCAACGCCGTGTTGAACTTTGTGGACTTGGCTGGATCCGAAAATGCCAGTCTCACTCTTGCAACTGGAGAACGTCTTAAAGAATCTTCATACATTCATCGATCTCTCCATACTTTATCCAAAGTTGTAATGCAACTCAGTGAAGAATCAAAACCCGCGGATGACACTGGTGAAAATGGTGTTAAACCAAGTACAACCATTATTTCTACACCGTTTTCCAAGAAAACCGTCAACTTTCGGGGAAATGTAGCTACACCAAGCAACCTAACGAGTTTTACACCGTTTTCTATAAAAAATGTCAACTTTCAGGAAAATCTAACTACACCAAGCCCACCAATGAGTTTTACACCGTTTTCTAAGAAATGTCGACATATTCCATTCAGGGAGAGTAAACTTACAAGAATTTTGAAAAATTCGCTTGAAGTTACATTGCCATGATTTGCAATGTAACACCCGCATTTTTGCAAGAAACAATTTCAACCCTAAAGTAAGTTTTCTTTCATCTAATGCGACTAAAATATCTTATTTTAAATCATTTTATTCACAAATATTATACTTATTGTTGATATTATCGTTGTAATTTGATGCATTTACTTTTTTAATTATAGATTTGCCCAATCAGCCAAAAAGATGCAGACGCGACCACAGCAGAATAAATCGCAGTTTGACAAAACAGACTACGAAAAAGTTATCTCAAGCTTGCAATCTCAACTTTCGGTTAGCATTAATTATCATTATTTACATAAGGTTAATATTTACATTGATATTATTATAATCGAGCTTAGCTCTAATTAATTTTTTACTTCTAAATTTGCTTCAGAAAAAAACTTTGGAAGTACAGACGCTTCACGACAAATTGGCGGTATTCTCACAATTGAACAACCCTGACCTGATTTATGATGAAACATCCTACATGGATTTGATTCCCGAATCGTCTCTTAACCAGTATGAATATACATTTGAATATACATTTACAAAACATTTACAATAGTTTTTAACTGATTTATAATTTACAATATCACAATATACCATTTTTAGAAGTAAATTTTACCAAAGTTTACTCAAGAAAAGGAAAGAACCTTCCGAAGATACTCCAAAACAAACCGTTATGGTAGCAAGAAGTTTGCTTGCCCAAACCATTGCGGATAACAATACAGAATGGGCAAGCCACAAAAAATTCCTAGAAGATGATTTGGTACGTTTTTAAATATTTATTCTTTTGTGTGGGACATTAAAACTTCAGATTTTGTCAGACAGATTTTCTTCATCTCCAGCCAATTCCATAAACTTTTTGGGTTTTTTTAGGATCTAAAAAACAAAACGCTGCAGCAGTATGAGCAACAATCCGCCTCCACAGAAGAAAAACTCGTAAGATTATTTTTAATGAATAAAATCAAATTTAAAACCCCATATAATTCTTTTTTCTAATGTAGCAATGCTTAAAATGGTATATTTGGTTACAGGAGAAACTGCAGAATGAGTTAAAAGGAACAAAAGATTTGTTGGCGACAATGAATCATGAAGTGGGCAATTTCCTCCAACACAACCGACGGAAAACCAGGCGTATTGAGAAATTGTGGTTGCAGACACAGGAAATTGTTGTCACAAATTCTCAATCTTCGACAGTTTCTGATGGCAACAATTCGGAAGATCGTCATAATCTTTCGGATCTTAGCGAGACTTGTATTGCCGATCAAAACATTTTAACTATGGAATCGACTGTGAAAGAACTGCGAGAGTGCCTCAACTCCCTTCGTTGCAAAATGGAGCAGATGAATGCAGAGAAGGACAGCTTGATAGCTGGAAAAGAAAATGAAATTACTCAACTTAAACAGGAAGCACAAAGAAAAGTGGAAATTAGCCCCGAAACGAGTAAATTGAAAACTGAACTGACTGAAAAATGCTGTGAAGTTCTCGCCCTTCGATCTGCCATGAAAAAGAAGGACTCAAACGCAGCGGCCGTTTTGAGAGACAGAGAAGAATTGTTTGAAAAACATCTGCTTTTGCAAAAACAATTGGAAGACGCTCAAGAAACATTGAAAAATGTTTCCGCTGCAAAAAATTTGTTGAGAGACACTTCAGCCCAAACCACTTTTGACTTGGCTGGTAAGTTTTTAATTTCTTATTAAATTATTTTAACCAATTATGCATTTCCAGTTTTAATTTTTCATTAATTAAGCATTTCCAATTTTAATTTCATTTAATTTTTGCTATTTTACTTATAATATTTTATTACGTAATTAGTAATTATATTATTCTATTAACAAAGTAAATAATTTAATTATTTCTGGTTTAATTAATTATTTAGCCAAGGAGAAGCAGTTTAAAGAAATGGAAGTCAGTCTTTGGGAAAAGGAAAGTGTCATACGTGAAAAGGAGAAGGAAATTGGAAAACTTCTGCACGATGTACACCTTGGAGATGAGAATTTGAAGGGAGAAGTCGATAAACTTCGTAAGGACATCACTGAAAAAAATTCTGAGATGAGAACCATTCAATCCACATTGGAAACCACAAAAGCCGAATTAGCAAAAATTTATTCCGAGAAAGAAGAGATCGGTAAAGAGAATGTACTCCTCAGTGAAAAGTTAGAAGAATCGAAAGAAAATTTGAAATTCGTTTTATTTGAACTACAATTGAAAGAGACCGAATTATCCGCAGCTTCATCACAACAAAATAAACTTTTGGAAGTAACCCAAGATTTGAAGGAGGCACTAAGCAATTTAGAAACACTTCGATCCGCTTGTGAAGCTAAAAATTCAGATTTGCAAATTAAAAACGCCGAGTTGTCGCAATGTCGTAGTAGCATTTCGTCATTAAACCAACAACTAGACGAATTGCGTGAAAACTGCAAATCTCTGGAATCAAAATTGACGTCCAATGAATCCGAATTGTCCAAGGCTCTGATTTTCAAAAAAGATTCACACAACAGGATTTCCCTTCTGAACCAACAGCTGAAAGAGTCACACAAAAATTTGAAATCACTAGGACAAGAATTAGAAGCAAAAGATTTAAAATTGAAAACAAGAGAATCAGAATTATCAAAACTGATAAAAGACCAAGAAGATAATTGCAACAAAAATTTGGTATTAATTAATCAGATGGACGCGTTCGAAGAATACCAGAAAGTCCTTCGTTCGGAGTTGACGACAAAAACTGCTCAATTGTCAGAAACGTCAAGCAAACAAAGAGAATCTGTCAACCAAATTTCTCGGCTACACACATTGTTGAAAGAATCCGAAAATAGTTTAACAATTATTCAGGTCGAGGCAGAAAAACAAAAAGCGGAGTTAAAAAGAAAAGATTCTCAACTGGCACAGTTAGTGGCAGAACAAGAAGAGTCTGGCAAAAAGATCTTGGATTTGAATCAACAGTTGCAGCAGTCGAGGGACAACCTGAAAAATGTTCAAGCTGACTTAGAAAAAACAGAATTAGATGTACAGACCAAAGAAAGTAATCTGTCAGACCTTACAAAAAACCAAGAACAATTTAGCAGCAAAATTCTTCTTTTAACCAACAAATTAGAAGATTCACAGTCCATTTCAAGGAAACTGCGATTAGAGTTAGATGCACAGTTAGTCGACGCTTTAGCCGAACAGGAGCAATCATTCGAAAAAAATTATCCATTTAACGCAGCAGTTGGATGACTCAAAAGAAAATTCGAAATCTTTAACAACAGAATTAGAACAAAAAGAAACCGATCTGAAATCCGCGGAATCTGCACTGGCAGAGTTAGAAACAGCACAAAAAGAATCTTGCAACAAAATTTCGCGTTTACAGAAACAGTTGGAAGAATCACGTGAAAATTTGACCATTAAGGAAAAGGAGTTGAGTAAATGCAGGGAAGAAAAAGAAAAATCGTCCGACAGACTTCTACTTTTAAATCAACAGTTGGAAGAACTCCGTCATAATTTGAAATCTGTTCGTGCAAGTTTGGAAACTAAAGAGACTGAGTGGGCAACTGCAATAACTGAAAAGCAACAAGCTTCTAATAAAATTGAATTTTTAGATGGTCGACTGTCCGAATTACAAGAGAATTTGGAAAAGAAAGATTCGGAGATTTGCGCTTTTCTCAAAAAACAAGAGGAATCTTCGGGGACAATTTCACACTTGACTGAGCAACTGGATAAAGCAGAAGAGAAATTGACAAATCTTCGCTCGGATTTAGAAACAAAAGAAACGCAATTGACTCAAGTAATTAAAGAAGAAGAAAATTGTTGCAACCAGATTTTCCTACTAAATCAACAATTAGAAGAAGCCCATGTCCATCTGGACACCCTCCGATCGGAGTTGACCTCAAAACATGCAGAATCGTCAAACTTATTGTCAGAAAAAGAGCAGTCATGCAACAAAGTTTTGCTTTTGAGTAAACAAATAGAAGAATCGCAGAAAAATGTTAAAACTCTTCGGATCGATTTAAAAGCAAGAGAATCAGAATTGTTAAATGTTTTAGCAGAGCAAGAAAAAGCAAACGACAAAATTTTGTTTTTCAATGAACAGGTGAAAGAATCCCAAGAAAAATTGAAAACAATGGGACACGAGCTGAAGACAAACGAGTTCAACTTAAGAACGAAAGAGTCAGAGTTGTCAAATGCTTTGTTGGACAATGGACAATACTCAAACAAAATTACACTATTGAGTCAACAATTGGATGATTCGCAGGAAAGTTATAAAACACTTTTATCCGAGTTGAAAACAAAAGATGCAGAGATTTCCATTGTTCTGAAAGAAAAAGAAGAAACATTTACTAAAATCTCTCAGTTAAATCAGCAGTTGGAAGAATCTCAACAAAATTTGAAAAATCTGCAGTCTGATTTTGCAAGAAAAGAATCCGAATGGTCTACTAATTCCGTAGACAAGGAGGAATATTCCAGAAGCTTGTTACTTTTGACTAAACTGGAGGCAGAGTCGGAGGAAATCTTAAAAAGTCTTCAAGGGGACATCAAAAACAAAGAATCCGAACTGGAAACAGTCACAGCGGACAAAGTTGTATTAACGAACAATCTTTGGGAAATATCTCAAAAGTTAAATGAGTCGCAGGACAATACAAAATCTTTAGTTTCGCAGTTGCAATCAAAGGAAGAAGAGCTTTCGGCCGTTCTTCAAGACCGGGAAGAAATTTGTTCTACAAATTCGGATTTGCGTCAACAGTTGGATACAGTCGAACAAAATTTTGATGATCTTCAATCTGAGTTGGCAAAAAAAGAATCTGAATACTCCAACAGTTCCGTAAGAAAAGAGGAACACTCGAACCAAATTTCCCGATTGAGTAAACAGTTGGAAGAGTCCCAAGAAAATTTACGAATCCTCCTGTCAGATTTAACAACAAAAGAAGCGGAATTGACGAACATTTTTAAGCAAAAGGAACAATCAGAGAGCCAAGTTTTCCTTTTAAATCAACACTTGGAAGAATTGGAAGACGAAATGAAAACTCTTGAAAATAATCTGAAAACAAAAGAAGCTAAGTTATCTGAAGTTCTGTCACAGAAAGACGATACGGGTGAATTAGTTCAACGGTTGGAAGATATGAAGGAAAATTATGCAATTGTTCGTTCAGAGTTGAAGGCAAAAGACACAAAACTGGCAGACGTTTTAGCGTTCAAGGAGCAATTGTCTAACAAATGTTCGATGCAAAAAGACAAGTTGGGCGAAACTGAAGGGATCGTGAAAAAACTTCAATTGGAATTGAAATCTGCAGATTCGAAGCTAGCTAAAGTTTTAGTTGAACAGGAACAGTCACATAACAAAATTTTAACTTTACACAAACAGTTAAAAGAGACAGAAAAAAATTCAACCCGGTCCAGAAATAATATATCAGCACACAAACAGTTTGAAAGTCGCGAAAGCCAAACCGTGGCTTCAATTGATGTCAATGGTAAGGTTGCCTTTTTCTCTTCCTTTGTTAATAATCTCATTGAGTTTAAAAGTTAACTTTCTTTAATGCATTCAGGCAGTGTCTTCTGATTTTAAATTTAACCAACCATTTTAAATTTAACCAGCCATTTTAAATTTAACCAACCATTTTAAATTTTAACCAACGATTTAAAATATAACCACTGATTTTTATTTTAGCTGTGCTGAAGGATTACAAAATTCGCTACAAGAAACTTCAAGAGCACATGATAACCTCCTTGAAGAAGGACAAGAAGGAACATAAATCTCAAATTATCGATTTGGAAAGAAAAATCAAATTTCTAGAGCAGCAGGTAAAAATAAAATCCATTCATTGTATATTCAACTCAATTTCTATTGTAATTTTATTTATCAATTGGATTTATGCTTTCAGAACGAGACGTTGACGGACAACTTTAATATTTCGCAACAAATACAACAGCAGCTGAAAACGCAATCCAGGAAGAATAGCAGAAATTTGGTTAGTTCTTCTTGGATTTAATCACAAAAAATATTTCAGTCGCTTTATTGTGAATATTTAAATGAACAAACAATTAGAATTTGATAAATATATTTTCTTTTTTAGGTTACCACAGGAATTCAATGCACCGACGAAGAACTTTTGGAACATTCGAATGCAGAGAACGCTTTAATGAGAGATGAAGATTCTCGCAGTTCTAATTTCCCAATGGGAACCATTTTTGAAGACGATCAACCTTCTACTTCGGCTGCCGTCCAACAACCCAATAAGGTGGTTGCAAAAAGGAAAGCTGAAGAGTCCGTTTTCGAAACTGACAATGACGTTTTAATCGTTGAGAGCAGTAACAATTGTAGTAGCGATGAAAGCAGGTAATAATTGTAGTAGCAATTTTTTATCATGCATGTCATGCAATCCTAAAGAAATGAACCAATGCGTCTACTAATACATTTTTCTTTTAATAGTGCTGTTGAAAACAAACGTAGAAAAATATTTAAGAAAACGTCTCATCGAAGGAGTCGGGAGTCAAAAGGAAACTCTCGACATTGTTCTACAAGACTTTCCCACAATTCTAAACGAAGACATTACGTGGAAGAGTCTTCCGAGGATTCAGTGGAAGAGTATTCTCCGGACTCAATGAATCAGGAAATAAATCCTCAAGCTTGGGCTAACACCATGAAAAGTTTGTGGTCAATTATGAAATAGAGTAGCTACTAGATTTCACAAATTAAATACTTTTTTAATTTAGTGGTAAATAAAACAACCATAGTAGTCACATCATTTGTTAATTAGTATTATTATTTCAAATATTCATTTAATTGTGCTTCATTGTTAAAATGCTTGTAGCTAAAACTAAACCGAAAACTATATTTATTTATTAAATGTATTGGGATTCAATAATTAATGTAGGCGTCAATATTTTAAAATGTAATTTTTAATTGTCTGTTACCAAACTAGTTAATTTTTCATTCAAGTAGGTATTGTTATAGGTAACACGTAACATAAGAATTGTTTAATATTAAAATTATTTCAAACAATTTTATATTAAATTTACATATCTCCATGCAGTTCTTGTATTTTGTAAACAATTGTTATGGATTCATTCAACGTTTTTATGAAGTGTGTATATTTCGAACCAGTCTAGTATATTTTATTACTGGACAATGTTAAATAAATATATTCAGAGTACTATTGGAGATGATTTCAATAAAGAATACATTTACCGTTACAAGAACATTAACAAACCGTATTTAAAACTACTTTTGCAAACTATCATACCAATATATTTTATAATAATAACAGAATGGATTCATAGTACAGATTATAGTACCTGATCAATATATTTTCATAGGCCAAAGTTTACAAGAAGGAGTAATTAATAATGCATGCTAATAAATGGATCTGAATGGTGAAATTATAGCTACCAGCGGTAAAATTCTGATCCCAGCTTGCACATAATTTATTATACTACTTTACTTGTGTATCCCTGCTCGGGATGGTATTATTCATTTTGTCGCTGATCCTTTCGTGGTGATGATAGGTAGCTCTAATATCACAATTCAGATTCATACGATTACTGTAGAATTAAGCTATAGATTAATAATAGTAGATTTATAGCGATATTTTTCTGCATTTTACGAGGAAATTACTATAGCCATAATATTTTATTATTTGCAATAGATAGTTAGGTACAGTCAAGTTAATTAATTATGTAGTTAGCTTCAGTCGTAATATTAAATCTAATAATAATATAAACATTTATAGTACTATAATTAGGTATATGCCATAAATAATCGTACAAAGGCAGTGCAAAATATTCCATAGTCAATAGTCCCATTATACCACTTTAAATTTATTTATATTACATATGAGTGTACCAGATTTATTTTGAAAACATTTTGTGCTTTTCTCGGTGTTTGCCCCTTGGAATCCCTTGCCTCTTTTAGTACGGGGGGGGGCGAAAAATTACAGCAAAATTCATGCTAAGATGAAGGTTCATGCTAAGATGAAGGAAAAACATTAAATTCGCGTGTAGCGCGAATTTTTTTTATTTTATAGCCGAATTTTATACTTTTGGCTTGTTTTTTTTCCAAAATTCCAAAAATATTCAATGTATGTTCAAAATATTTGGGAGGGGAAGTCCCGGGACCCCTGTGACCGTCCTAGATACGCCCTTGCTTTTTAAACCCTATAGAAGTTGATGTGTTTGACTCTTAATTTTAACCCAATCAACTTCGGCCGCGTTTGGAATGAGAAAATGACAAAAGACTGGCACTTGTGAGCAAAGTGTTTCTATTTTCTGAATCTTTTCAGGTGTAAGTGGAAATATATACTTGCCGTCTATCTCAATTACTACAACCCTTTTATCTTTTTGAAATTGAAGGACACGGTTCAAATAAACGATTTCAAACTGTTCAAGTGTAATTTTTGGAATTGAGGTGGATAACAACTTTGTAACGTTCTCATTGTGAACTTCTGTTGTCGTATTATTATTTGAGAAAAAGAGACCATTTGAGATAAGCTGTCTTGGAGGAAAATGTTTTGTCACTTCGAGAGCAAATTGCATCGTGATGGCATTCAGTGTCATTTTTTCTACTGTTAGAATTCGGGAAGCAATAAAGTCGAAAGATGCACCTGTAAAGTATATCTCTTTCAAGCTGTCTGGAATCAAATTGACATCAATAGAAACCTCGTCCACACCAAAATTTGTTAGCTTTAAGACTCTTAAATGCCTAAAACTGTGCTTTAACCGCGGAAGAAATAATCCTATGGTTTCAGGGAAGTGTAAATCTAAAATATTAATGTTAGGGCATTCACTCCAATGCCTAATATTGGTAACCCACCTGACGTTCAGATTTTCTACACTTTGAGGCAAACAACGGAGGTCCAATATATCAGAATGAGAAATTGAAAATTCCTTCACTCTCAAATTATTAAATTCAATATTATACCGAATAAAAGATACATTTAAAGATTCTATATGCCAAGATGATGTACTTTTTGCAAAATTAGAGTCAAAGCGTATTTTTGCCCTGTTGACACGCAGGCACTTTAAAATAACCTTCTCATGTACAAACAATTCAATTTGGGAAATTGTTCTTTTAAATGAACTTAAGTCCAGTTTGTTCATTGCAGAAAATGTGACAAAATCATTAACCCGCACGTTTTTAAGAAACACGCTTTTATGGTAAAACGACACCTCATGCAATGTCAACTCTTTCGGAGCCAGCAGAAAAATGGAATCTGTCAGTTCAACTGCACAACCTCTCAAATGAACAATTTCAGCTTTTGTCAAATATTCCAAGCACAGTGTAAAATGTGAGCTAACATAAGATTTGTCAAAAACTGAGGACTCTAGAATTTTCAGACATTTAATATTTCCAATCACACTACTGCCAAGTAGTTTGGTTAAGCTGAAAGTCTGCACTGTGTTGTAATCTTGGACGAAGCTACTTTTCAAGCAGATTTCATCAAATGTTAAGTCCTTAATAAAGCGTCCTTCTGATTCGAAGAAATATGTCAATTCTGACTGGGACCAGGGCAAAGGGCCTTTCAGTCTCAAAGCCACAATCCGATGTTGTCCTTGTGTCTCTCTGAAATAGTCATTTAAGCGGAGTGTAGCCAGATATGGACATAGGTAGAATTCTTCCTTAGTTTTATACGGTTTATTGATAAACTCCTTCACTATTTCAAAGTTTGTAAAAAAATCAAAGCAAATTCGGGTGTTTTTCTTGAAGGATGATTCACTCGACGTTTTCCATTTATGACAAACAAGGCGGCAGTGCTTCAAGTCTTCAATTTTAAGAAACCCAAAAATATGAAGTAAAATCTGTAATGTCACAAATAAAATAGTTTCGGGATTTTAAATGTATCAAAATTACATGATAAAATGTGACCCTTAACTTTAACAGCAATTTTTGTAAATACTATGTAACTGCAAATCCTATTTTGTATATGCATGTTTTATTTTCCTAAAATCTATTATGTCTCTTATTATTCAACACCAATTTGTTTTATAATATCAGATATTACTTTTCATGAGTATTAAAAAAATATTTTCTCACCACGTCGTTCGTTAAGGCCCGCGCTGTGTGCACATTTTCAGAAATAATTGGATGATTTGAATAAAGTTCCAATTTTTGACAAGCATTCATTTTCGAAAAACTCATTGCAAATCACAACTTTGGGATATTGTCCGCTAATTCCAACTAGTGTACTTCGGGATAAAAACAAATATCAATTAACTGGTAAAATTAATAGTGTATCTAGGATTGAAATCTGGAGGTGCACAAACAACAAATTTAATGTCCTTATAACGTCTTGATGGTTCAATGGGAGTGAAAAGCAGAATGTAACGATGCTATTTTGTAATAAAGTTTGGAATATTGGGAGCAAACTAATAATAACTTGAGTCATATAACAAAGCCGAAAGTACTGTGATGTGAGTCTCTATACATGACCAATGCCCATTTATTTATTTGCTGTATTAGGTACTGAACTTTTCGTATAGGAAAGGATTATACTTCCTTTACACCTTTAATACACCTTCTACACAAAACTTAAATTAAAGCATAGTATAGTTTTTATAATATAATATAAAAAAACTTTATAAGTACACACGATTCTTCAATGTACTTTATTGTCCATTTGTATGTAAAAAAACATTAAAAAAGTCGCACAACAAATAAATTTTAGATGGATTTCTAAGAAAATAAATATGTGCATTAGGCATAGCAAGCAATAACAAAACAATTGTAAATATTTGAAAATAAATAAGGTATAAGAGTACCTACTTACATTTAATAGGAACTCCGCTCTGAAATATTCAGGTTCAGCCTTTCAATAACCAAAATTGAATATTGTGTATTCCAGGAATTGTAACATAAGGGACTTTTATCTTATATGTGTTATTGTTTTGCCTAAGGGGAAGGGTCAAGGGTGTACGGTTTTTTATCTCACAATCAGTATACTGCATTACTGTAGTCCTCTTCAATAATTCAATTCAAGGGAATGGAGTATGGAGAAAGGCTTAAGGCGACAGTAAAAATGATTTCTCAATTTCTCCTACTCTTTATACATGGAAAAACAACCCAACTTCATCGGTGTAAAGATATTGACAGGAAATGAGTAAAGACTTGGGGTAAAT
>JABASD010003899.1:0-17692 GCA_019776165.1 Pogonognathellus flavescens | reverse complement strand
CGTAGTTACGCCCTTGAATTGTATCGCGCATTTTTGTTAAGGATAAAATAATATTACCTGCTGTTAACGATTGAGAGCCAGTACGTGTTTCTGAAAATGTAGAAAATGACGTAGCATAATACGAACGACAATACACCCAGACAACTATAGCAGGAAAACACCAGCTTCAAAATGTACAGCAGTGTCAGTCCAATTCCAAGCAATTTCCCTATTTCTTTGACAGGGGAAAGGTTAATCCAGAAATGACCCCTTGCGAAAATGTCCAAGGTTGTCCAAATTATTGACCCTTGTATGATGTATAAGGGCACCAGCACTGCAAAACGTATTTCTCGAGAATGCTCCAATTTTGTGTTGACAAATCCAAGTTACAAATTCCCCCTAAAATTATTGAAATAGATATAATCAAAGGGAAGTATTATTATTTGTGCATTTAAATCAATAATGACAGTTGTAACATAACATGAAATTATTTATTCTGATAACGGATTAAAATGTACAAATCCGTTTAATAATCAATCAATTACCTACCCAGGGCAGCGTCATCTGTTGTCAGAGTATTAAATACGGTTATCATTTCGGATTTTTTGAAGTAAATGTTAGCACTCATCAAGATTGCTATGGAATGAGACAATATCATCAGGTAATTGTACAGATGTTCCACCAAATTTGTGTTAGAATTTCCTTTCGATGATATAACAAGGTATATTTCATGACAAAGCATTAAAAAATGCCAAAGGATGACCATTTTACTTGTGAGTAGCTGGAATTTTCTAGACGAAATTTTAAGACTTTTTTCATTTTTATTCCAGTTGAAAGGTAACATTCCACATGATGCCAAAATGTTTATATACAATCCAAAGAATTCAAACGGAAATTGAAAGTTAACGCTAGCAATGGAATGCACAATAAATTTCCTAACCACAGAATGCATTGTCGGTGCGATTCACTTTTAGCTAGATTCAATGTATTACTTTAAACGTAACTTTATATATACATGAGAAAACGAATGAATTGGAGTTAATAATTACGTGTTCTGATACCAAATTGATAAGTTTCTACCTAGAATACTTTGATAATAATCTGGGGCAATTGAAATAAGTATATATTTCAATAAAATAACAATCAAAATTATATGTAATCATCAAGAGCGTGTCTGGAGGCCGTCACAGTGTGCCCGGGCACGCCATTCCCAAACCTAAAATACGTTTTCTGAATTTAAAAAAATATCGGACCGTATTTACCTCTAAAATACAAAAAAAAAATTGAATTTAGAATATTTTTTTTATTCATTTTATCATAAATTTAGTTCGCAATTTTCGTGCTTCTCGCGGATAAGATCAATATTGAATTGAAGTGACAATGTGACCCTTCTAAATTGCAACCCAATTTACTTGCCTGATAATCAGTCATACATGGAATGCTTACGTAATTAATGATTCCTTCCTAGAAGTTTATCACAAAAAGAGCACTGAAATCTATTTTAGAAAAACATGTTTTAAATTACCTTAAAAAGCTTGAAGTTTTGGTTTATAAAATTAAAATTATAAACATGGGTAACTATTATGATATTATTGCTCACGTTAATTTCTCTATGAACATAATTGAATAATGCTAATTAATTTTTTATTCGTAACATTTCCCAGAATTTTAACCGATCCCTCTCTTTACAGCAAACGCAATTAAAAAGTGACGGTTGAATATCTAACTCTATGCAAAATTACATTATGCAGATTTGTGCTATACCTTATGTAGATTTTTATAGTGGTAAGTATATATTATTATCAATGTTGATAAATACTATTTTAATGGCTCCAATCTAATAACATTAAAACCCTTAATGGTCCGTGATTTTTAAACCGAAATGTATTGCTTACTGAGTGAATTGTATTCATTATAAAATAAAATGTACAATTAGAATTGAAAACTTGTGTTGCAATTTAGGTGTGAGTATGCGTGGTAAAACTTGGATATTTATTTTAATATTTAATTTGAACCAGCAATATTTTTTCCTGAAGGGTAAGTCAATTATCAGAATCGGTTCTAGTAAATAAATTATAATCGCCCACAGAATAAGGTTTACAATTTTTTAAAGTGACCATGTATTACCATCCCAAAAATCCGGATAATCCAGATTAATGATGAAGAATCAGCTGTAGTATTAAAATTGAAAGTGGTTTTACTACGCGCAGAGTTCGGACGTCCACTGGATAGTGGAGAAATGATTCATGTTAAAATGGAAAAAATTTATCACAAAATTTTGTTGTCCAGATGTCAAAATGGACGTAATGCTTAAAAATGAAATACATGGAAAAGCCATTCACTCGTATAGGCAAAATGTATCCCCAACAGCAAACAAATAATTATGAATATTGCCGATCACGCCGATCAGACCACCTTGAAGTTCAATTATTGTAAAAATCCGAATATTAATTTTATCCGATATCGCCAATTTATCCAATTTATTCGGGGATAGATGGAAGCTAAGCCAGACATCTCTAAAGCCATAATTTTTAAAATATGATTACAGGAATTACTTCTAACTTGAGGCTTGAGATGGTACTGCTTGCACACGTTAGGTATATTGGAAACGGCCAAGTTAATGATTTTCCAGTGCTGCATTTAAAAAATTACCTGTTCGGTTAATTTGGATCATGCAAATATATGTCAATACATTTCCAGCGGCAATATATTAATAAAATTATCATTTCATAAAAATTAAAGCTATCGAAATGAAATGTGAAGCCGCTGCTAATTCGTGAATCTAATATGATGATGGTAGCTGAAACAACTAAATCGCACTCCTTTGAAAATATAAGAAACAATTAGCAAGACAAGGAAAAGAGCAAATTAATCGGGCGAATCTGCACAAATAATTAATATATTTTATTAGGTCGTTTACAATCGCTTATCTACCGTGCCCATTGGCCATCACAAAACTTGATGATGATTTTTTAATGCAAACAAATGAAATTCGCGCCTCCCCTGGAAAAAATCGAGTCTCCTCTCATTTGACTAGTTTGGTCCAGTTTACGTGCTAGATAGTGTCACATGACATTTGTGAATGAATCTAGTTATTAATTATTAACTGTTGCGACGCCATAGTATCCCACCGGATGGAAGAGAATAGACATAGGACAAACGTCATATTCTTTGTCATGTAATGGGAGACCAGTACTTTTGTATTGATACTTTTGATGACGATAAATTCAACATTCATTCATTCATTCATACAATATTTGATTTAGTATACTTGGTTAGTTGTATTTGTATGTCTAAAATATTATGTCATATATGAAACCAATCAAATGCACTATTTGCCAATGTATTATTTATTATAACCAATGAGGTTGATTAAATGATTAGAGCCAAGTTTTATGTAGCCCTTAAAAAGTAAGGATACCCTTATTATAGATAATAGGAATTAAATACCCGAGTATACCTACCTTATCTTATTGGGTGGATTTCAGATTCGGAGCTGAAAGAGACCAACAGTTTTTCCAAATTAAGTGTTAATAGTTCTTGGGTAGATAATAATTTTGGTGGTTGCCAATTTGATTGTGAAAGAGTGAATTAAATAAAGTATCTTTCGGTACTTAATAATCTGATACATTTTCGGAAGTTATTTCACTCCAAGGAGACCTCCGGATAATCGGAAAACTTTTCTCATGAAACATTACTGAAGGTTGTCCAACTCCGAGGAGACCCCAGATAATTGGAAGCGAAGCTGTTTTATCTCCGTAAAACTGATAGTGATACATTGTCGTAAGTTATAGCGACTGGTCCTTCAAGAACACTTCAGAGTTTAAGTTGTTAAATGTCGATGAGCTATCTAGAGGGAAGCAGAGCCGTAAGGACGAGGGGGGCAGAGGTTGACGCTCCTGCCGGCCGGGCCCCGGAGGGGCCGGGCCAGGATGTAATATACACTAGATATTTTGCTAAATTGTTGGAACTTATGAACGATAGAAAAATACATAACAATTTGAAATTCAATTGTTCCAACGTTTGGTACTTTTTCAGTTTTAAAGCTCTTGAGTATTAAAAAATTGCAAATCTCTTATAAAACATGTTTAGTAACCTGCATTTAATTTCCTGACTTGCGCTGCAAAAAATTTCCTTCTTTATTTAAAATCCTGATATTGGAAAGTTGAGTGATACAATATTTCATAACTTATGAAATATTGTATAAACGAGCTTATGAATCGTAAGCTCCTTTTTCTGATAATTGTGACGTTTAAAATAGCAAAAGTTTTACACTGCATTTAATCTACTTATAATTCGGAAGTTGGGAAATTCTAAAAACTATAATTTTTTCATCTCATGATAATCGAGCTGCTTAAAATGACCGAATTTTTGCACCACATTTAATCTCCCCATAATTAGAAGGGTGTGGCACCTGATGCGCACTTTTATGAGATAATCGATGATTTCTCTGGAATGGAATAACGAATTGAAAATTTAAGAACTTCATCTGGAAGTTAAAGAATGCTTTATCATAATGTACTCTTCTATTTTTTCGAAAAAATGTAAACTGTAGGAAAATCGCATGAATCATTAGATAGTCTTCGATTTCTAAAGACACTAAGGACTCATGAGATTTTTCTAAAGTTCACATGTTTTCAAAAAAAAATAAAATGGTACATAATGACAGAGCATATTTTTGCTAAATTGGCTCATTTTATTTCATATCCTGAGTATTTGACCATTTAGAAATGATTATTTCTATAATTTCTTCAACTATCGATTGCGATTAGAATTTAAAATTTTCGCAGTTTGTTTAATCTCTTTATTATTTGACCGTTTAGAAACACAAAATTTTCTAAATTACTTTAATATCGTTATATTTTTGTTGTTAAAAATTGTAAATGTTTGCATTCCATTTTATCTCATGTTAATTTGACCGTTTGGAAATGCAAAATTTTCTGAATTGTTTAAATTGACTGCTATTTTTATGGTTAAAAATGCAACAATTTCTGGTTGCCTTTTATTTTTTGACAATTGTGCTGCTGAAAATGGCAAAGTGTACATGTCCTTCAATCTGACGATTTTGCGATTCAAAAATGCAAAATATTTCTGAATTCTTCATTTTTCGTCTCAATTTTGGTGTTAAAAAATGAAATTTTTCCTGAATCTCTTTAATCTGTAGACGGATATGTACGGATTAAAAAATAAAATTTTAATAATCTTTTTAATTTGCAATTCGTGGTTTAAAATTGTGATATATTCTCTATCTTTACAATCTGTCAACAATTTGTCGCCTTAATAGTAATAGTACATCATTTTAAAAGTAGTGTTAATATTCTAATATTTTCTCTTTGTTTGTTTAAATGAGTTGATGAAGGTTTTTAATGGTAAATTACTACGGAGAAAAAGACAAATTATATTAAAGAGGCCAGGCCCGTAGCCAGGATTGAAAATTGGGGGGTGCTAAGCGGGTTGCACCGCCATTTTGTGGTTATAAAGCGAAAAATTGGTGCAAAATTTAGGTTGAAATGAACCAGAAACACATTACATTCGCGCGCAGCGCGAAAAATTTGGCTCTTTTTCGTTATTTTGGAACCAAATTGTATAATTTTGGCCTGTTTTTTAAAAAATTCCAATAATATCTAGTGTAAGTTCACATAATCTGGGGGGTGCTTGAGCACCCATAGCACCCCCCCTGGCTACGGGCCTGAAAGAGGCTTATTATAGAGGCCGGGCCGATAACCGTTGTATGATTTTCCTCCCGGCCGGGCCATGCCTTGTTACGGCCCTGGAGGGAAGGTTGGTAGTTTTGACTTGGGGATACAGGCTCACGTCGAAACATTAAAAAAGAAATCCTCCCATATATGATTTACGTGTATGCATATAATCATAATCCGTATAGAAATTTCCACACCATGGTAGTTATAAGTCTAACTGGAAGTTATATTTTGTCTACTACCATCTCCACCGGATACTTGAAAGTAATTATCAGTTTCTCAGAAATTGTAATTAGCATAATATAACATTCGTATTGCAAACTGTTTGCGTGCCATCTCAAAATGACATCGCTGATTTCACATGTGCAATACATGGGTAATATTAGTTAACTACATAAATGCACATTTTAATATCGCATAAACATTTTAATTTGTATTGTTGAATATTAATGCTGTCAAAAAATTAGAGAATTTAATTTTACATTTAAATGTACATCTATAATTCCCAATTCCGCAAGTACTAATTATTAGAATCTGCTGTATAAAACTGAAAATGGTATTTTTGATGGCTTGTGCTCACGCACATGACATAATCTCGGAATGTAATATGTTCAAAGAGTGCAATTAAAATTAACGCCACAATTAGTTTTTTGGTAACTACTTATTCTCACCATCAATGAATCTGTGGAGAATATGATTGGTCTCCGCTGCCCATTAGTATATATAGATAATCAACTATGCTCAAGTATACTAAATGAAGTTGTAATTCTACCAGACACGGAAATAAACAGAACATCAAGTTTTTTATACTTATACGAAAACAATTCACCATCTACCATCTAAATTTCTTACAATTTTCAGATTGAAAAACAGTTCTTTTTTGTGCGACTTGAATTTTCAAAGGACGGGGAAAAATATCCTTATATATATATAAAATTCAAAACATAATGGATAACTTGAAGGTGGATCGCAGATTTTCAGCTCATAGTATTCGCTCAATTACGATTGATGTAAGGCTCACAAAGAAATACCATTAACCATTATAATAATAATAATCGCTGAGGCATATTTTTTCCATATTTCAATTATTTGTTAAACAGGAAGCAGACCGTGTTTGGGCCCATGATACCAGTAGAAGACAGTCTATAATATCAAATGAATTAAAGAAAAATCCTTCCAACGTTTCATTGTATCATAAGTACAGCAACGGAAACAATGTCCTCTCCGTGGACACGATACCTGTAAATATTTTTTTTAAATTGTGTTCTTTGTCTAGTGATATGATTTCGTATGTATATGGAATGAAATATTTCCTCTTGAAAGTTCTCTTTTGTGTACATTTTTTGGTTAAACTTATTTTAAATAATTGTAGCTAAAACTAGTTCACGTCGGACATGGAAATGAAGTGAGAAGAAGATCGGTGGCGTATTTAAAGAAAGAATTAGTAATTGACTATCATGTCGTAGAAACTTCGGATTTGTATAAACGTTACTCCTCCAACAATACAACGGTTGCCAATAAAATCAAATATTTACCACATTTTGCATTATTTTTATTTAAAATTTAATTAATGATATCCATTTTCCATTCCATCTATTATGTTAAAGGGACTGACTGAAGCTCAAGTAGCGTTAAATCGAGAGAAATTTGGGAAAAATGTACTCACTCCACCAAAGAAGGAACCCTTACTGCTAACATTTTTGAAAACTTTACTCGGAGGCTTCCAATTACTTTTGTGGGCTGCATCGTTTCTCAGTTTTGCGGCTTACACTGCTCAAGCGTTAAGGATGTATGATCCTCCAGAGGATAATGTAAAATATCAATCTAAATAATTTCATTCAATAATTTCAGTAATTAATTTTGGGTAATAAAGATGAAACATTGATTTGGCTGTTTACTTTTGGTGGTAGCTCTACCTAGGAAGTGTGTTGGCGGTTCTCGTCATTGTTTTAGGGGTTTTTACCTTTTATCAAGAATATTCCAGCGGAAAAGTGATGGAATCGTTTGCAAAGATGGTACCGTCGTACGCAAATGTAATTCGTGACGGAAAAATGCAAGTTGTAAATGCGAATAAACTTGTGGTCGGAGATATCATCGATGTCAAATTTGGTGACACACTACCTGCTGACATACGAATATTGGAGTGCCAAGGATTTAAGGTTCTACATTTATTATTATAAATATTTCCTATTGTTTTACATATTTCAACAGTAATTATTTCAACAACCAAATATTAATTAATTACATTAGCAATTTAAGTTTGTAACTTTTGAAATTATTATTTGCATTATTAAATTTGCAATATGTGATTTATAAATTAACAATAAAGTGTATTATTACATTCAATAAATATCATTAGGTTGACAATTCTTCGCTTACTGGAGAATCTGAGCCCCAATCCAGGTCCACAAAGTGTACTGACGAAAACCCTAGTGAAACTAAAAATTTAGCATTTTTCTCAACAAATGCTTTAGAAGGTTAGACGAAATCCCAAAAATGTTTTAAATTTTACAAATGCTAAACAATATAATACAAATTAATTATTTCAGGCACGGCCACAGGACTTGTAGTGGCGGTGGGAGATAACACACTTATAGGAAGAATCGCTGGTTTAACTTCAGGAATGGAATCAGTGGACACCCCGATGTCAAGGGAGGTCACTCACTTTGTAAAAGTTATTTCTGCAGTTGCCATATTTTTTGCGGTATCTTTCGGCAGTATTTCCTTAGTAATTGGGTACGAGATTCTCGAAGCTGTGATTTTTCTCGTCGGAATTATTGTTGCTCAAGTTCCCGAAGGTCTATTAGTGACATTTACTGTAATTCTTGCATTAACTGCAAAACGGATGGCGGATAAGAATTGTCTGGTGAGACAATTACATGCAGTGGAGACTTTAGGATCGTGTTCGGTTATCTGTTCAGATAAAACTGGAACTTTGACTCAAAACAAAATGACGGCTTCACATTTATGGTTTGCAAATAAAATCGTTGAAGCTTCAGCTGACTCACATAGTTTCACAATACAAGATCCGGGATTTGCCGAGCTGTACCGGGTAGCCACATTGTGTAGCCGTGCAAAATTTATGCCCGATCAAGAATCACTGCCGATACCTGACAGGTATGGATAATTACAATATTAAATTCCTTTAATTTTTAAAATAACTTATTGAGTCTTTGATTGTGAATTATGATTTAATTTATCATATTGAAACGGCTCAAACTGTTTAATGGTTTATTTGAAAAATATTACTTAGGAAAATTGATGGCGATGCTTCTGAAAGTGCGATCCTTCGATGCATGGAACTTCACCTGGGAAATGTGGCGCAGTATCAGAAACAAAGGAAGAAAATCTTTGAAATTCCATTTAATTCTACAAACAAATGGCAACTTTCTATTCATTTACTAGATGATGCTACTTATTTACTCGTTATGAAAGTGAGAAATCTTTATTAATGAGAAATGAAAAACATTTCTTGTTATTCTGATTGATCGAATACCGTATAATCTTTCCTTCTATTTTTTGTAGGGAGCACCAGAAAAAATTATAAATCTTTGTACAAAAATAAGGGTCGGAAATACAGTTCATGATTTGGATGAAAATTGGAAAAATATTTATGAAACTGTGTATGAAGATCTCGGGGGACTGGGAGAAAGGGTTATTGGTAAATATCCAAAAATGTTACAGTACATGCATAGATCAAATTAAATGTCACTGATAAAATATTTTTAAATATTAATTCGGATTTTGAAAATTCAAATATAAAAATAGTTCACACTGGCTTGGTCTTTGACGAAGTATTTTAAAAATGGAACTAACTAAATTTCAGGATTTTGTGACACAATTTTGCCTAAGGAGAAGTACACATCAGATTATAAGTTTGATGCAGACAACCTTGAATTTATAAATGAAGGATTGACATTCGTTGGTTTGATATCTATGATTGACCCTCCGCGACCAGGGGTCCCGGAGGCGGTTGCAAAATGCCGTTCTGCTGGAATAAAAGTTGTAATGGTCACAGGGGACCATCCAATCACAGCGAAAGCAATTGCTAGAAAAGTTGGCATTATTTCTCACAGTTAAGCATTGAAAACTATACTGCAAAAAATGTTACCTTTCTATTTAACGAATTAAACAATGAATTCCAAAATAAGTAAAGACAAATTTGAATTATTTTACAGCTAGCGAGACGAAAGAGGAAATGGCGAAACGTTTAAATACTTCTTTAGATGAGATTGATTCATCATCCTGCGTTGCTGCGGTTGTTAGTGGAACTGAATTATTAGAAATTGAATCGCGCGAATTAAACGAAATTCTACGGTACAGGTTTCACATTTTCCTGGTCGGGTTCGAAAAATTGTGCCCGTCTCCAAATCTACTGTTCACTTCTGTCTGTTTGTTTTACTTTTTGACTAACGTAATATGGTTACCTAATTATTTTTTTCTATTGTTCTGAAAGGTAGAAATTACGATGAAATTGTATTTGCCCGAGTTTCACCTCAGCAAAAGTTGGTTATTGTGGAAGGATTTCAGAGCTTGAACAAGGTCAATTAAAATTGAAAAATTAAAATCAATCGTTTATTGATTTATTTACTGATTTTTTAATTTTCAATGTCTTTTTCAGATCGTGGCTGTGACTGGTGACGGTAAAATTCATTTTTAATAAATCTGATTGACACTGAATACTTTTATAGATTTATATTGGAAATCACGTATTGTGTACATTTGAAAAAATATTCTGAACCTTTTAGGTGTAAATGACAGTCCAGCGCTGAAGAAGGCAGATATTGGAATAGCGATGGGGATTTCAGGTTCTGATGTTGCAAAACAGGCGGCCGACATGATTTTATTGGACGATAATTTCAGTTCAATTGTCACAGGCGTTGAGGAAGGACGATTAATTTTTGAAAATCTCAAGAAATGCATACGTTACCTCTTAGTTGCCAATACTCCCAATCTTCTGCCGTTTCTTTCATTCATTGTGTTGAAAATTCCCCTGCCATTAGGTACAGTTCCAATGTTAGTAATAACTCTTGGCACAGACATTCTACCGACAATTTCTTTGTCCTACGAGACCCCTGAAGGTGACATTATGAAAAGAAAGCCCAGAAATCCGCAAACGGAAAAACTAGTTACAGGATCGTAAGTAAAAACATTTTTTTGCATATGCAACAAAATTAATATTAAAGTATTATTATAATGTGCAACTGCATGTGTGAATGAATTAGCGAAGAAAATAAAATACCACACTAGTTCTTAACAGTAATGTAAAAATTTGATCGCAAATATGATTTTTTGATTTAATTGTGTTGATTGATTAAACCGTGAAAAAGAACGAACAAAATTATAACAAGGGTTTAATAAGGCTTCATTCGAGTAATAATTAAAATACTTTTAATTGTTTTTGCCAGACTCCTTTCATATGCGTATTTACAACTCGGTGTTATTGAATTCTGCGCCGGTTTTTTCGTTTACTTTGTAATAATGGGACAAAACGGATTTTTCCCCCAGGATCTACTAGGAATTAGAAAGCAATGGGATTCTATGGTGATAAATGATTTAAAAGACTCCTACGGCCAAGAATGGGTGAGACAATACAAAATAAATAAGAATACATTAAGACATAAATTATTATTAATACCATTTGTTTCTCTAGACATTTTACCAACGGAAATACCTTGAAATTACATGTTGGTCAGGTTATTTCTGTTCCATCGTCTTATGTCAATGGGGGAATCTACTTATTTCTAAAATGAGGCGACTTCCTCTGCACACGAAGTTTTTTGAGTAAGTGAATAATTAATTACTTCTTGCCATTTTTTTAAAGATCGTTCACGGTTCTAAATATTAAACTTTGTTGGTTTCAACAGCAACTGGAAAATTTTCATGGCAATTATAGTAGAGACTTTAATAGCCTGTCTATTGACTTATACACCAGGATTGAATATTGCCATGTCATATCAACCAATTAAGTCAGTAAATTTATTTTGTTTTTTTTTGTAATATACGATTAATCAATATTACATCCGTTTGTATTTAAAAAATCAATTTTCATATGAAATAGGATCCTTTGGTGGCTGCCTGCAATTCAGTTTATTTTTATCATCATTGCTTATGACGAGATTCGAAGACTTTTATTACGAAAATTTCAGTCGTGGTTTTGGTTTCAAAAAGAGTTTTATTACTAATCCGCATGGAAAACTTTGCTTTTGACTCAAGTGATAGCTTAATAAATGTAAATATCCCCGGTGTTTCAAAAATGTATGGAATTGTTGAACACGTTGGTTCCGAATAAAATACCAACAAAATAATAAGTTATTAATTTGGCCAATTTACGTTTATTCCAATAAAACAGTTTTATTTAAAAATACATACATTCAGTTTAAATAATTTAAATATTAAAATTTCTTGAAATTTATCAAATATAACACGATTTTCAATAAAAAATTTGCCGGAAATGCATGTACCCGGATTAGATCTAACTTTCTTAACATATAAAGACAGCATTGTAGTTTTTCAATAATCATTTTTAGGTATAAATATTTTACTCACTTAGCCTAGATTTTTTTATTCTTGGAGGAAGCTCGGGAAGCGCAGTGAAAAACTTCTTTTGAGAAGGTGGAACTTGTTCCGGATTGTCAATCTGTTTATAAAATTGCAAAGGGTTAAATACTTTCTCTTTATATGTACAAATATTGATATTATGTATAAATATATTAACAACAATAATAACATAGGTACGTTTTGCATGAAAGAGTTAGTGTTAACACTTAGTATTCTTGGTGGCTCCCCTCTCCACAGTTTGCCGTGTCGAATAGCAACTACGTCACCGTATCCAGGAATGGTCACACGGTAGTCGTTCCATACCACAACTTCAATCTGACAAATAAATATCGTAAGTGCTATAAACTAATATTTTGTAAAAAATTATAAATCCGGTTTCCCTTTCGTTTCTTAAACGCATCGAACTTAATAAATACATATACGTGAAGAGAAAATGTGTCACTATCATGGTTAATTTAATAATTTTAAATTTTAAAATTTTAGAAAATAATTATATGACGTTAAGTTCCACTATAATTCCACTTCTTGAATTAATTTTGGCAGCTGACACATAGATTATCAATCATTATTGAAAACAGAAAATCAAAATCAGATTACTAATTCTTCTGATGGTCCAATCAAATGTATGGTGTCTCCAATACTTCCCTCATACTTGTTATTGTTTTTCGCGTGATATTGTAGTCTTCCAATAATATCTATCAAAATTGACAGGTATAAAATACAATTGCTAAGTATGAAATATAGTGATATAGGAATGACTGATCTGCATGTGTGTCAATATATGTATCTTTTACTTCGCGCTCGCTAGTGTTGAACTCGGTGTATAAAAACGAATCTTGATGGTAAATTGCGTAAATCGTAAATAAATACCGTAAAACATTTCCTCCTGCGTAGTAGCATTTTCGACCTCGCTGATGGAAGAGAATTTATAGGACAGATATGTAGGAATATTATGAAGTAGGATTTGAGACTCGTTAAGCCGTACTTCACGAATACATTCAGGTTTCATTATCACTTGCACTACCCCCATTCCTAAAGGTGATGACCCTTGTTCGGCTTTTATGATCATCACATCACGAATCAAGTACCATCTTCCTTCCTAAAAAATTAATATGATAAATTCATTTACTTGTTGTGTACGCATAGCAGACTAAATGAAAGATAGAAACAAAATGATAGTAGTTCGGACTATTATGTCCAATGCAGTGCAAGATGTACATTTTATTTTCTGAGTGATTTGTACTATTTAAAAGAATGTATGCGAATTAAAATCATATGAATTGATGATTACCTTCAGTTTGTGAAACAATTTTGCACCCGAAGTTCCATATGAATAAATAGGGAGCTCAAATTTCTCATCCCTAAAAAGAAATGAGAATTTATTAGGGTACTCTTCCCTCTTGGAGAAAATTTCCCGTTTCAACAATAGACGGACAATAACGCAACCATCCAGTGGAACATCAGATAATCTGTTAATAAATATTATTTGATTTATTTAGTACACAATAATTTATTATTTTTTTAAGGTTTCAAGCAATTAAACTTACTCGTCACTGCTGTTGAGTTTAATGGCATCCATTTTAACAATAATTTCTTCAATACAAGACAATGTCCTTTGGTCTACAAACATTTTTATTCAAATTATTCTGTTATTCATTCACTCTGCGTTCGTTATGGTGAAGAATAGTGGTACATTATTATACCTGAGAAACGGTCGGCCTCTATTTCACCTTCTTGAAGAGTAGCAGGTTCTCCCGGGCCGAAAGTATCCTGCATGAAGTTCCTAGTTAAACAAATTGTAAAACTTCTGTGAAATTCTTTCATTTTGTAATTTGCAATGGGAATGGATTCAATATTCATTGTGTAATTCTTTGAGCCCCGCAAATTATGTCGAATAACAATTTTTATCTGGGGAGAGCTCAAGCGTATACACGCCCCTGGTTCTAAAAACGGTACACATGAAAAATGTTGCGATTTTTTTCTACGCCAGTAAAAATAATAACATTTTTTGTTAAAATTTCTGATCAAATTTTGGAAAATATAAATACTCCAGCGGTAAATTCATGTAATAAATAACTGTAATTTGTAATATAATCCCTGTCATTTTAATTTGGAACTGACAATAAAATTGTTATTTGCTTCAAAGTGCATTGTATAAATAATACTCGTTGTGACAACTTACTCTATTTCGGTTTCCAATTGCTCTTCTACTTGTTTTGAAAGTGGTTTCGGGTTAGAAACAAAATAAAGGGTGTTTGAAAAATGTGGATCCCATTTACATGGTATGCCAAATTGCACGATCTTTTCGCTGTTGCTTCCATTGGTACTTAGATTGGCCTCAGGTGCAACGGATTGCATATGTCTATTCACCTGCAGGTAAAATGGCAATACTTTTTTGTTAGATAAATTATATCACCAAGTTAACATCACTATCACTGATTATTCTTCATAACTGTAGAACACTTACTCTAGTCATCATTGATCCAAAGTCCTCCATTTGGTAAAATTTTGTTACTACTTCACAAAAGGTACGAACAAATATGGTTCCATTATATGTGCGCGCGGATGGATACCCTTCGCAGGTGGAGTACACAATGCCATATTCCAACATTTCTGTTTCCAGTCGAAATACAGGATTTTTACTATAGTCAGAAATAGGGGCAGCATCGAGTCCGATTGTGCTAGAGTCTTGCGAAATTTGAACTCCAGTATTCGTAGATTGGTTTTGTACGCCAGACAAATGGTTAGTGAGAGCTTTTTCATATTGGGTTACTCCACTTCCTCTACAGGCTGTCATGATAAAAATCTTAGGAACTTTCTTCAAAGCTTTGCATTTCATGCTGGAAAAGCAATCAAATATCTCCGTTTTGCTTATCATTTCTCCATCACTCATCAATAGGGCACCATTCTCGAGTCCGTGAGTCATTATGCCAAAAACACACAAGTGACAATTTGTCAAACATTTTCTGATAAACTGAGCTATAATGCCATTGGTGGGATCTAACAATTTCTATAATATAAAATTACACAAAAAATTAGAATTCTGATTGTGCTGTGCACATCATTGTAATATATAAAAGTTTAAAACAAACTTACATCCTTAGTTGCTCTGCTTTCGATTTGAACGCCTTTGCAATTAGTATGATTCTCAAAAAATGATTTTAGGACAATTTCGTCTTGTTCGGTTCCATGCCGAGTACAGTTTTCGTCGTCATCGTTGTCGTAGTACTTGAGGTTAATAATCAGAACATGGACTTCAGACTTATCTGGAATGGCAAAACGATTTTTGGTGACCTATATTCAAAAAATACAACAAAAAGTTAATAACCAATTAAATTAATGTGAAACATGAGCATCATTTACTTCCAATAGTCATAAAAGCATGAATGTATTGATGCAGCTTACGTAATGGCCATTTTCCATTTTTAACACTCAAAGTCTGCAGGAAATAATTTCAGTTTTGAATCTGCAGAATTTGGACTGTTTTTCCGACCTGAAATAACAATTTAAATTATTCAAAAAATATCACACTTGGGGGTACGTCCTTGAGGGTGAGTAAAAAATCTATTGATTAATTATGTTATTGCTACTTATTATGTATCGGAACGATATATTATAAGATTGTTTTGTGTATCTATCTGTCTATCTGTCTATCTATTCACTCGATAACTTAAGAACGAATTAACATAAATCGTTCAAATTTTGTGTACGTGAACTTGGGGTCAAAGGACAGGTCAAGTTCTATGTGCGGCCCTGGTGCAAAACCAACAATTGTTGGACCTACACTCCATTGTCATAAAATTTGTGGTTAAATTAAAATTATATTTGGATAAACTATAGTAAAATGTTCCGATACATTTTTAGATCCGTTTTGCAATGGTTTATTTACAATTAGTTGTAGTTGTTTACTTACTTAGAATTAATTATGACGGCTTTGTAATTGGAAAATTAACCACTTGATAAAAGCCTTTTTGATGGATATTAGTTTATTAGTAAAATTAATAGAATAACATAACAGTTCATTGCATAATGCGTTTAATGTATGAAATAATACTTTTTGTTAGTTGTTGTGAATTACAATTTCTTAGTTAGCTGTTAGTCGCAAAACTTTAGCAAAAGAAGAAACACTTTGTGAACGATTAACAATATTTTATCACACTGCACTTTGCACTGACGTTAAATGTTAAACGTTAAATTGGCACTAATATTAATATTACTGCGCAATTAGTAAAACTTTTTAAATAAATCATGTCAAATAACCATTATAATATTGGTTAATTTATGAAGGAATTGATTTAGCTGAACAGTTGAAAGTTTGTATGTTGCAGGTAAAGCAGGTCCTTTCAGATTAAAACCAAAATGCTTAACTACAGCGGCTAATTTCCGCGGTACTTTCTCAGCTGTTCCAATGCTCGTGAATGTTTCACTCTTGCCGTATTTGCTCCATTTAACCCCTTTCAATCTTAATGCTCACAGCTAAATGCTTCAACTAATTTAACTTGCCTGTTCTAGTAGTCAACACTGCTCCATTTGAAGCTTTTCTCCCCCAGGCACAGGCGCGTAACTAGAAATGCCATTTGTGGAGGGGTACCCTCACTTTCATACCCTATTTAAAGGGTATAAAAGTTCATTGAAAATTTGAGTGAAATTTAGGCTAAAATCAACCAAAAACTGATTAAATTCGCGTCTATAAGGACGCAAATAATGAAATAACTGTTTTCTCGCATACCTCGAAAATTCCACATAATGTTATATACATCAGCCAACAAATAAGGATGCATTTTTATATTGACATCACAAATTTCTTTGCTGAAATATTTGGTTGATAGACGGGATTTTTTGACATTTCCTAATTAGTAGTGTATTAACTATAATGTGTCCATGATTGATAATGTTGATTAGCGTGCAAGAATGGCTCCAATGAATGAGAATTAGGAAAGAAAGTTAAATGGAAATCACAGTTCCGAAAATATTCCAACTTAATTGGACAATTCCAATTCGATTCTGAAGAGAGGCATTGTGGCAGTAAAATAATCGCAATTAGTACAGATATTCAGATATTCAGTTTATTTTATACAAGGACAAGGAGCAGTTAAGTAATTACTAATTACTACTGAATTTTTATAAGTCTATTTAACTGTGTAAACAAAATAAATGTTTTGAATGTTAGATGTATTTTACTAATAGTGTAATAGTACTTGGACATAGTTTATCATTCCTTCTTCGCATATTTTTCTGTCAACACATCCAACGTCCTCGACTAGACTGTGCCACTTGAGTAAAACTTTTGGCAAACAAAGCATGTCAATGTGTAGTACACAAATTTTATTATTTGAATGTAAACTTTAAGTTTATCTTAAAGCTTGTCTTGTTTTATTAAGTAGCGGAAGCTACTTTATAAAAATGGTGAATACGTCCGTCCGTCCGTCCGTCCGTCCGTCCGTCCGTCCGTG
>JABASD010003898.1:0-17695 GCA_019776165.1 Pogonognathellus flavescens | reverse complement strand
GTGTTCTGAGACAAAATCGCAGTAATTTTGGGTGATGTGAGACATACTTGGATATCCTTGTGTTGACTTTAGTGTTAGCACCACACTGTAGTAGGTGGTAGGTTGTTGTATGCTTTGCTGCATGTTGTGGAAGTGCGACAAACGCACAGACAGACAGACAGATAGACATGAAAGTAATTCACAATATTTATCTTCGATAAATAATAATGCTCAAATACCTAATTGCTTTTTGATATTTATTATGGATTGGTAATTGCATGTTGTACAGTATATGTAAGAAATTAATAACGTTTAAATAACCAACGGGAAAAATTAAATTGTCTGCCCGAAAATTCCGTCAGTAAAAAAACCGAATTAATAAACTAATATTTTTAGTAATGACTAATGACAACCACAAATAAACCATTCCAGTAACCAAGAATGTTTATACTGTAAGATTAAAATTACGCTGTAAGAAATTTGAATTGACAAAAAGTCGATGGGAAATAATATTATAAAAGTTTATTGTACATACAGGCAAAAATTATGAACAATTTCACATTTAATTTTTGTATTTTTCTCTTAAACTTTCTTCGCAGCAGTTATCAATTTCATTATCATCCCACTCCTTTAGATACCACTTTACTTATTTTCAACTGTTTTAGTTGTAATTTTAGTGTTTCATGGAATGTGTAAAAAATGCTTAACCACAATGTTGGCCATAGGGTAAGAAAGTCGCTTTTACGCTCAGAAACTTTTGCACTTTTTCTTCTTCTATGAATGTTGGCATTGATTAAACTTAAATAAGGCAGATTTAACGAATTTCACATTTACAAAGTTTTTTTATTTAATTAATAATTAATTTAGTTGGAGCCCTCGTCAGAGCTGATTTCCTCTTGGTCCTCCTCTTGGTCTTCATCCGGCTCCTTCTCAATCATTTTCTTGTTTTGTTTTAATTTTAATTTTTCATGGAACTTCATATGGGTATTCAAGTTGTCCAATCTCGTGAATGCTTTTCCACACTGTTGACACTGGTAAGGTTTTTCCCCAGTGTGTAATCTCATATGGCTTGTAAGATTGCCCTTCCTATTTACCTTTTTTCCACAAATGTCACACTGAAATTTTTTAGCTTTATGAACATTCATATGAATTTTTAATTGGTGATTGGTTGGCAGACTTTTCCGGCAAATCACACAGTCGAACTTCTTTCCACTATGAACATCCATATGATAAGTAAGTTTTTGCTTGGTGGCGTATTTTTTATTGCAAATTTTACATTCGTGCATTTTACCCGTATGTCCTTCAACGTGAAGTTTTAAAGAATTTCTACTTGCAAATGTTTTTTTACAAATGTCGCAAGATAATATAATTTCTTTCGTGTGAATCAATTTTGATGTGCATTTTTAGAGCATAGTTGTTAAAATAAGTATTTGAACAAGATTTACATTTAAATTTTCCTGTGTGTATGAGGCGATGCGCCTTGAGACTATCTTTGGAGTTAAATTTAGCTCCACAGATTTCGCAAATGAATTTTTGGCCAGAGTGGAGCAGCCTGTGTTGTCGTAAATCATATTTACAATTGAATTCCTTTCCACAAACATCACACAGTGTCTTACTTTCTGAATGAGATCGCTGTTTGTGTTGATATAATCTTGTTCTACAATTAAATTTTTTGTTACAAATATTACATTTGTATATAATATCTTTAAAATGAGCACGTTTCCAATGTGGTCTCAAATCAAAACGTTTAAAATATTTCCCACAAGATTTGCATTGTAACTGATCTCCTTTATGCGACCTGAGATGACTTGATAATGCCCCAATATTTTTGAAAATCTTGTCACACACAGCACATTCAAATTTCTTCATGAGTGGTTCATTAGAGTGAGAATTGCGTTTATGACAAAAGAGATGAGACACCTTATGGAAACTTTCCTCGCATATATAACATTCGAAAGGGGTGTTTTCATTGCTGAACAAATTTTTGTGATTTGACAGTTCTGTGTCATTTACAAACAAAATTCCACACACATCACATTCTGAAAATGTTCCATCGGAATGCGCAACGTCACGATGTTTTTTCAAAAACAATTTTGACTCAAAATGTTTATCACAAATTTTACACTCGTAGCTGTAACTTTCATTTGGTTTTATGCACAACCGTTTATAATTTTTGTCCTTTTCCTTGTGGTCCGATATTGTATGACGTAGGAAAGTAATTTTGTTCACGTATGTCGCTGGACATAAAGTGCATTGATAAAGTTTATTTTTAGAGTGACATTTTACATGATGGTTGAGGTGAACTTTTTTATAAAACTGTTTATCGCACAGTAAACATTTAAATCGTTTTTTATTTTTATCTTTCGTTCTTTCACTGTGAGCATCTGATTTGTGGTAGTTTTTGTATATTGATTTTTTGACAGGGCATGAAAGTCTAGTTTTCTTTCCAGACTTCTTTCTTTGTTTCACATTTCGGAAAAGTTCATAATTTTTTCTACATCGCTGTAAATTTTTGTTTTTCATTTTGGTGTGTAATATTTGGTGTCTGTGGAGGGAATATTTTCTACTGAATTCCAAAGTGCATAAATTGCAATTATATTTTTCGGGACCATGCACACTAAAATTATGTTCCTTCAATAGAATTCTCCACTGAAATTTTTCACTACATTTTCCACAGTCGTAAGTCTTTTTTGTGTGTACAACAGCATGTCTTGGCAGTGTAGTTTTTCTCGAGAATTTCTTTTCACAAATATTACACTGAAATAATTTTTTTCTGGTAGATATCTTCTTAACTCTTGATTGTTTTTTAAGTATGGTATATCGCAAACATATTTTTGCATGGGAATTGAGTGCTGTGCTTTTATAAAAACTTCTCGTGCATGATTCGCATTTAAATGTTTTTTCATTAGAATGACCAGTTTTAAAACTGTGAGTCAACAAGTCTTTTGTAAAATTGAATTGCATATCGCAAGATTGACACTTGAATCTTTTCGCAGGCACAAAACGGTAATTATCCATTTTAACTTTACGACACTTGGTATTTACGTTAATTCTCCTCTTGAAAGACGCACTTTTAATGTTCATTCCTGATTTCCTTTTTGCTGCTGGCAAATGATCGTCCCTGAACACATAATATTTCATTTATTTATGCCAACTATCCATATTGGCATTTAAAATGTAAATTAATTCTATCCCATATATAATATACAATGCTAAATACTTAACATCCATTTATTAAGTTGTATTACTTACCCATGCTGTACATCTTTAATTTCTTTATTTGTCAAACTAGTGGTGTTTATTGTTCCTTTTTCCAAAATGTGGATCTTTTTGAAAGCTGCAGCAGCAGCTAAGGCAGCTTTTCTTTTTCCCACACGAAGGATTTCATCTTTTTCAGTATTCTCTTTGATTCTACTTTTTCCATCCTCAATTGTGATTCCTAGTGCCACAAATAATTATATGAGTGAATAAAGATCGTATCATTAATTCAATGATGTTAAAAATATTAATTGTCAAACTGAAAATAAATTTACTTTCCAAAATTATTCGCACTTCTTTGAGGATAATTGAACTTTTTTGGATCGTTGGAGAAGCCGGCACCGATGAATCTGGTAATAGTAATATAAATTTTAATTGTTTATTTTCTCATTAAATATATTTTTACCTACAAGGGCGTATTTACAGGCAGAACCTTCCTGCCACCCTAGATTCCAAAAAAGGTTATTTTGTGACCGAAGAAGGCCACAGAAAATCTTTTGCTATATGCGGGCTCCATCCATTTCAACATCCTAGATACGCCCTTGCTTACAGATGCAAACTGTTTTTAATAACCTACAAACCGATTTTAACAATTATATAATATAGTTAATGTTTTCTTTCGTTTGCATGCGGCTGGTCTGTTAATCTTTCTTTCTGTGAAATACTTTGTAGTCTAATTTTTTCACGATGTCCATCCTGCGTGTAGCATTTAACAAGAAATCAGTTTACTTTCTATTTAGCAGTAGTGAGTACTTTATTAAAACTGACTTTAGAAATTTTTGATTTTAGAAATTGATAGATCTGAATAAATATACTGCTACCGACTTTCTTTGCTACTTTATTGTTAACACGGGAAATGATTTCATGTCCCTACCCTACCCACGGATTTACATAAGCCCAATATTATGTGCACGATGTGCAAGTTAGATAAATTCATCGTAACTTATTACCTCCAAGGTTTTTATTACTAATATTGTGATCTTTCTTATTTTTGGAGTTGTATATGTCTTCTTTCTTAGATAAACGGCTGCTACAACCACGGCTGCGTCGTAAACAACGCCCGATGGAACTTACTGAAGGTGCTGTATTCTTATCGAAGATTCCGTCCTGTAACAAAAAGATTTTGTTATTTTGAATGGGACTCAACTTGAGACATATGCTAATATTCAGTTATGGCTGTTAAAGGAATCAAGTAGTTATTTCAAATTCGAATATTTAAGTTATAGTTTTTTAAAGGACTTACTTCGATTAAGCGATAGCGAACTTCCCCGGAGAAGATAGCGGGGTTATCCCGTTTGTACTCTTCAATTTTTGTTTGAACCTCGGTTGTAACGACGCGTGGTTTGCTGCCACCGGTAACTCCCGGACTAATGGTTCCCGTTTCCTGGTACTTACTCAGTATCTTAGAGACACAGCCGTGAGACACTCGCAGTTGTTTCGAGATTACAGACTGAACCACTCCTGCTGCTGCCATTTCAACGATTTTCAGTCGTAAATCATTTGGAAGCGGTCGACCATTGACGAAAACTCCACCAAGCTGATTGACTTGGCCTTCACCTGCCATTCATTATTAATTCGTCATAAATAATTCTCTGAAATAAATAATTGATTAAATATTTAAAATAAGAAGGAAGTTACACCATTATATCGTTCGATCATGCAAAATTGTAAAAATATCGTCATTTCGATTGAAAATAAAATCTATCAATAATTCCTAGTCATTTACAATGATTTGATATAATACTGTCACAACTTATTCTTAAATGAAATTACCACTACTAAGAGTACTTACAATTATAATTAAGCTAGCAAAATTAATTTCGCATCAATATTATGTATTGATAAGGAAGTTACACCATTATATCGTTCGATCATGCAAAATTGTAAAAATTTCGTAATCTCGATTGAAAATAAAATCTAATCAATAATTTTTTGTAGTTTATAATCATTTGATATATATAATAGAGAGCTTATTATCTGAGTTTTTGGTTGAGAACTGAAACTAAACTCATACAAGTTCCAGTTCTGATTTGGGCTTTCTATTTCATTGGTTGTTAAGTACGTTCATAAAAATTGAAACATAAAAAATAAGCCATTTAGTTTTGGCGCTAATTTTGAATTGAGTTTTTACGTGGAACTCAGAACCCGAGTTCCCAGTTCTATAACTGAACTCACGAACTCGGAACTGAATCAATGCAAGACGTCTTCCGTAACGTCAAATCTGAGTTCTCTACCAAAACCTCAGATAACAACCTCTCTAACACTGTCATAACCAAGATTACCTACTTATAATTTATAATTAAGCTAACAAAATTAATTTCGCATCAATATTACCAGAATCTGAACCAGTTTGAGGCTCAACGGGTGATGAAACTGGCATTTCTGTTGTTACAACATGTGGAATGTTACTATTAATAAGTTGTCCTCCTAAAATTGGCGAGTCTTGTGAAACATTGACGATATCAACTGCTACTAATGCCTTTTCATCTTGTATTTCTGGAATATCAACTTCGTCAGCTGAGACATCATCCATTGTATCATCAACAATTGGAGAGTCACAACATACAATATCACCGTCGGATTTAATTGTTATTTCCTGAAAATTGTCCACGGATGATGGAAAATTCAGATGACGTGCCGAAAACGACGGTTCTAATTCGTCAACTAAATGAATCACTGTTTGTTCAGTGAAGGAGTCAATAAAATCGCAGATTCCATTTTTCATTTCTTCTAACAACTGATTCATTTCGAATAATTTTTGCACAAACTGAAAACAATCCCTGCACAAAGGGCAAATGCCTTTTTCTTTAAAATTCCAATTTAAGCATTGTTTAAACACTTCGTGGTTTAAATACGAACTACAACTTCGAAAAATATTTTCAAGAGGAAATTCTAAACTTTCCTGTTCTTGTGGGGTAAAATTATTTTCATCTTCGCCACATAATTGTCTACAAATGGGACAAAAAATATTTCCTCCACAATTAAATCCAACACCGGAAGGTTCTATTTGTATTTGATCCATGTTAATGGTTTTGTTGATAAATTAAAACGCTAGTCTTAAAAGTGTCACGATTAGGGAACTTTCTGAATATTTTCACAATTTATGTGCATTAAGTTTTTGATTTACTTTTACATAATAAACTATTCTACAATATTTTTGTTGTTCTCCCGAAAATGTATTTAAATTGAGAGCACGATGAAAGTGCGAAAGAGCGCCTAGTGGTTGAGACGGAGGTACTGGGGCGAAATGACCGTGACCATCATACATTCCTAATTTCCTAATTGTAAGCTCTGATTAATTCAGATCAGAGTTTACAAATTAGAACTTCTCATTAAACTAACATACTTCCTCATTTTGTTTAATTAATTTTTTCAACGGAATTTGTAAAAATTCAAGAGCGTAGGATTTTTTTATAGAATTTGTTGCATATCTCAGTTTAAATAGTATTTGTAAATTTAAATAAAATGTAAATGCCAAGGACGTACCGAGAGTGGACGTACCCCCAAATTCCGGGAAAAAGGCAAAACGTTTCTAATAAATAGCAAAAATTTTCTCGCTAGGCGCGAATTTAGTGCATTTTTGGCCTATTTTAACTTAAATTAAATTTGCTATAATTTTTCTTCGCACTAAATTTATTGTGTGCCCCCACCAAATAGAAATCCTGGGTACGCCCTTGGTAAATGCAATTTTAGGACAAATATTATCACGATGTAATTTTTTGCCACTGAGCCCCCCGACTACTCGAGCCATCGCCCGTTACAAAACCCTAGATACGCCCTTGATTATGGGTAAGACAAGGGAACCACATAAGAAAGATGATACATTTCCATTAATATTTAATAAAAATACTTTTATTTTTTTGCAATTATGATTTTATACTCTCATAACAAGCTAATGACCAAAGTAAAATAAGAGTTAAAATGCAACTCGGGGAGTGAATTTAGTGATTATTGGGTTCGAGCGCAGCCAGTCTTAGAGGTGAGTTCTTGAGGACAGTTAACTTTCACGAAATTGAAATTTGGATTGTCAGCATTCTGGAACCATTGGAATCTCCATTTGCATCTAAAAAAATCGAAATGAAATTTAAAGCAAGATGGAAAATTTAATCATAATTATGTTTCAGTTAATTTCAAATCCAATATTTACCCGTCTCGGATTTGGGATGGAAGCTGGTCGCATTCCCACTCATTTCGGACACCACCATATCGGTCTGTAATTTAAAAGTTATATGTCAGTTTTAAGAATGGTGTTTTATATTCGGATTATCATAAAGGAATTAAAGAGAAAAATGATCGTAAAAAATAATTACCGCCCCATCCTTCATCGGGAGCTCCCCATTGAGGTTTGCATCCGTTGAAAAGACCGACACCTCCGCCAGGGATTTGAAGGTCAAAATGATTCTCCTATTTGAAATGAAATGAACAATGAAAAATTAATCACTAAATTAATTTCAGCTACTAACATTTAATTAATGCAATTATTCCATATTAATAAATCAAGGGGAGTACCCCGAGATCTCCTCCAGTGTTTGTGACTTGGACAACCATTTTCTTTCCATTGACAGGGCCGGAGGTAAAGGTCAATTCGTAACAGGCACAACACCAATCCCATTCGGATTGTCCCGAAATGTGAGCGGCAGCAAACCCATAAGCCAAATTATTGTTAACAGCCCAGGGTTGATTATTATTACAGGTGTAAGCCGCTGACGAAACAAACAAATCAAAATTTAAAAAAGGTCAATTATTTTAACATTACTAAAAATATTATTTAATTTTCATTGACAGTAATAATTTTTTTAAAGAAATACTTACGTCCTCCATTACAACCACTTTGTAAATCTTTGTCAACAACGCCGTATCCATCGGCGGCACATGTAAACACAGGTGTGGTCACGGGAGCCTTACCGTTCCATGCACAAGATGGCTATAATAATGTGCAAAAAATAGAAAAAATGTTAACTAAACAAATTAAAAGTAGTATTTGAAATGAATGAATGAATAAATAAATAAATTGAATGAGTAATTAGTTATTTACCTTGCAGCAATCCCAATACCGGGTAGATCTTCCACTTTGTCCGCTGACAACAGCCACCAGAAGAGCTGTCCACAAAATTACCTAAAAATTACGAAATAATAATGATAGCATATTTTAATTTACATTAAAAAGATGTTATAACATTATGTAATATTGAATTGAATGAATTTATTTCAAGAATTCTTGTCGAGCCTTTGGCCCATAGAACACAACATTATGTAATATCATTAGTACCTTCATTTTGAAAAATGAAGAAAAACTTTTCAATGAAACTTTTTATTCGTCTTTCTGCAAGTGTGCCACCAAGTGAGAGATTCGGCTTTTATAACCACAAACATATCTGCAATTTTTTGTGCATGATAACTTATTTTGGTGTTGATTGATCTACATACTTCAAAAGATTGATTAATTGCATTTATCAATTTATAATTTAAATATATTAAGTGTTTCATATAATTAGTTTATATGGTATATACTTTAGGTTCAATTATAATATGTTATATAATATAAATTACATAAATATATTACTTGCATGCTTTGTAAGTCGTTTTGTACATAAATGCTAAATGTTGACAGCAACCAGATGTGGAGAGATTTGATTACCTGAATGTGTGGTAATAATGATATAAATAAATTTCAGTTCATGCTAACGCGAAAAAAATAAGATAATGAATCGATACATAAAATAATGGAAAGAACCATGAAAGTAAATTTTGAGATAGGTAATGTATTAAGATTTGATAATGTTAATATTAATATTCATTTATTAGAGAAAGACACAGTATTCTTACATAGGTACCTAGTACCTAATACTTAACGATAACAAAAAATCAATTGCATTAAAATTACAAAATATTATGTTTTTTAAAGGTGAAAGGGCGTATTTAAACGGATGTAACCAACCGGGCACACCCATAAACTTTACGAAATCACAGTACCTATACTACTCTACATATATTTTGGAATTCTGAGCCACCAAGCCTTACAATGCAATTTTCCCTCCTTATTAAATTCCAGAAAGTGTGAGACAAATCTGCTTCTGAACAAATCACTAATATTTTCGTGCCACGTGCTTCGTTGTATTTTTGTTTAACTATTGCCGAAGTTTTACTACTTTTTTACGAACTTTTATTACCTGAGTCCTAATTTGTTCACTTAATAGATGAAGAATGCCATAAATTCTTAAATATTATTAGTATATGCGCGTTTGAGTATACAATATAAGACAGTTTCATCATTCTAAAGCACAGTTTCCATATAGTTATATAATTGTGCTAATTGGATACAAAAAACACGATTGGTTATTGAATAATTTTTATTTGAAAGGCCAACACTCGTTAATGCATATATAGAAAGCTTATACGCGGTGATAAAAGACAAATCAATCAATCAATTTGCAGATGTTGGGAGTTGGGTGCAAAAATGCTTGCCATATCTAGTCATACTTATGTAATTTATCTTTTGATGGAGAAGCAACGAATAACAAGTGTTTACTAAATATTTACATAACAAAACATGTCAATTATGCTACAGAAGGCGGTAGGTGACCTTCTAATTTGTCAGGAATTGTTACCATACCGAATTAAAGGCAGAAAACTTGTACGGGGTGCTAAAAACTTGTTCTTCAACCTAATATATACGTCGGTACAGAAAATTGCAAAAATCTCTCTACATGAACTCAATGATGAATCAAGCCTTATTTGTATCCCTGTATTTGTATATATATATATAATTATATCTAAACATATTTCTCAATGCCTTACAAAGTTTCATTTAAAAACAAATTGCGGAAATAATTATTTTGTTGAACTGAAATGTTGTGGAATGAAAATGAATAAAAATATTTCAATGTGATGTGCAAGAAAACCGATAATTAATCAGCCATTTATCATTGGAGAAAATTATCTGTCTTCCGAATATTATTCTACCTAATCACATTTGGGAAAAAATCAGATTATTGTATTTATTATATAATAAACAAAGTTGTGAATAAGCTACATATTATACTATTCAGTGAAGGATCGTTATGTAAACTCTACCAATCCTTCAGTAGGTATACACATTCTTTTTGCCACAAAGTAATTTAAATGTTTGCTCTAGTTTTGTGTTGATAATCCCAAGCTTATACTTGCTATTTCAAATGTCGATATGACAATTGGATTTACATTCAGTTTCGTTTAACCCAATGCCGTTCAATTATTGAGCACTGGTGGTTATTATGCGTTAAATAATAAAAATTTTCTTGCTTCTACGAAATAATTAATAGTTAGAAAATGGGACAATGTGTAAACTCAAAATGAGAATGAAATTAAAGGTCTATCATAGCCTCGATATTAATATTTGTTTCGTCGTCTAGAGTGCAAAAATATTAAGGTGGTCTGTCATATTCTAATTCATTTTTAATACCCGACCACATTTTATTTACAAGATAAAATTATGGTATTAGTGATTGATAATAAGCATTTGCCCTGCTCTATTTAATTTTTTATCGCCACAAGAATTTTAACTATAGCAATGGTATATTTTACAGCTCTAATGTTATTTATCAATTATTATTATTATTACTTTTAGTATTCTCAAAGTACAAACTTTTAAAGTGGTTTTTTTCCAATATTAGTTATACTACTTTGATGTGTCTGGAAAAGTTAAGGATCATAACGAACTTGGAAGAATATTGTTATAAAGTTCACTTAAATGTGAAAGGCATCTGTGTAATTGGAAATTAAACACTGTCCGGGGGCATCGTATAAGGTTTTCTGGGCCAATTTAATCTTCTGAAAATAATATGTGACCTATGTACTCTTTTTAATGGGCATGCAGGTGCTGTATTTTGCATTGAAAGTTAAAAACTTGATTTTGTGCATGACTATATAATTAACTTGCTGCTTTAGTTTATCCCTACCAATAATAATATGCTCTCAGCTATTTGTATGCATTTTTACATTTTTTGTCCAATGCATCTGCTTTCCTTTTAACGATACTTATTCCCTTCAACGATATTTAATTGTTTTCACAGTAAGGATTATTTATTTTAATGTGCTGTACCTGCTGGGAATGCGAGGAAAATATTTTTCCGTACTAATTCTGAGAATTCACGATTGGGAATTCCCAAAGTTCAACCTCTTAACTTCTTAATAGCAAAATCAAAACATCTGAACATTTCTAACGAATCATTATGATAAAAAAGATTTACTACCCCATCAATAATAAAATTATTGCCTGCCTCCTTCACATTCTGCAATTACAAAAGCAAAGCTACTCAAATCATTCTTTCCTATCTATACACCTTTATAGTCTGTTGCAAAGTTCATTTTGCAAATAAGTAACCTTGCAGTCCGTTCGTACTATCTCTTTTGCATTTCAATGTCTATACCTTTTGTTAATTTTATTTTTATTACGATGTTGCGATGTATACTTGATGTTCCTATCTTATTGCCTACCACAACATAATTAATATTCAGTGTCAATTCGTTGAAATGTTGTTCCTGTGCATGTACAAACTTCAGAGTGGGATCATTTCTTTTAAACTTGGATTGCAGAGGTGACAAGTGCTGCGGGCTACAGAATTATTATTCTAATAATGTACATACTGCAAATACTGAATTTAAATGTGTGAGATCCTCAGGGCTTAACCAAACTGCAAAAAAGCTAAGTGTGGGTTTACACACAATCAAGTTCATAAAAACAACAAGTGTTTTGTTTACCAGTAATTTTAATACACGAGTAGTAAGAGGTAAATTCTTAGAAGAGCCGGACTTTAATACTGAGATAGCAGGAACTACGACGTCATTGCCATTTATAACAGGAATTCACACTTTTTTGCACAATATTTTAGTATTCCTTTCATTGCCATTCATTAATGATATGAGTATAAAACAAGGCTAGGCCAACCACACTTACTCAGTGAGGATTTAGACAAGCCACAGTCACTATCAACCGAGTTTACTTCTTCTTTACAATTTTTCTTCAAAAAAACATGAATAAGACTGTTCTTCTATTGGTGGTGTGTGCCACCGTAATTTTAACTTTTGGCGTATCCCGTAAGTGTAATTTATTCTCGGCTTAAATACTTAAATAGTTACATTTTTTAATTAAAAATTAGTCAGTAATCAATTAACAGTTACATAGATATATACAATATTTTTATATAATGTATAATAATTGCTTGTTTGTGATTCATGAGCAGAATCTGAGGGGCGCCCGCAAAAAGATGGATGTCCGTCTGCCGAAGGCACATTTGGCATTTGCGTAGTCACGAAAGATAATTGTTACGGGGACAATGAATGTTGTAAGTTAATTATTTCATTGTAATTGGTTCAAATGTATATCGATATATATTAGTGTATTATAAATTTGTTTTTGTTTTATTTTTGTTTAGCTAACGGAAGTCTTTGTTGTCCAAACGGATGCGGAAGTATTTGCAAATCTCGAGGTTAAACGGAACAAATTGATCTATGACGCTTTTCAACTTTGCGAATTGTTGTAAAAAATTCAAATTCTTATTTGCTTTAGTTCCAGCCTGAAAATCGACCTTTTTATTTATACCTCAATTGTTTTCTATGTAATACTTATTACAGTAATATTTGATCTTGCTGGCAGTATTAAAATACAACAATAAAATTATACCAATTATTATCAATTGTTGTTTTGCATTCTGCAGTAAATAAAATTCTTCGTATTTCAAGTGCGTCGATTATTTATTTCAAATTACATGTTACGAATACAAATAAGAATATTCTGTTGCGTATTGTATAAACCAATTTAATTTATCTTCATAATTGTAAGAGTCGTCTAATTCCATTACCGGAAGTGAATGAATTTATATTCTAATAGCTTTTCCCTTCGATTAGAATGTAGATACATTTATACACCAAGAATTTTATGGTTTGTTCATTTCAATACAGTTGTACATGCATGCATGTATTATATCGTTAAAAGTATAAAATAAACAAAACTGAAAACAGTTTCTTAACATTACATGATGAGTGTTTTGTTGTGCAACTTCTTCATTTTTTGTTCCTAGCTTTTTAAAAGGAGATATTATATTATGTATATTGAGTATTGAGGCTACTTTGTTTTGAACTTATTTGAGAAGCAAACAGTTGCATACTGTATAATAAGTTACATAATTTCCACTAATATTGTAGATCAGTAAGGCGTTTCCTTACGTAGAAAGCTTAGAAACGGAATACCTCCAAGTAGACCACTTAAATTCTCTTTTATACAACCTAAAATTGATCTACGCTAAACCAAAAGCTAATAAAATTGTTGTTCGGTTTGTTTTTTCAAATTATTATCTGTATAATTTAGTATGTGTGACCAGCTATATAAGAAGCAACATGTTTACAGAAAGGTCTCCTGATTTCCTGATTCAGGAATTACATTTTGTAATTTGAAATAATTTGAAGTAATGTACCTCCTGACCACCACTAAGTTCCTCCATCATTATACGACGGTAATCGTTTCTCCAAATTATATCACAAATAGAAATTTCTTATATTTATTTACATTTATAAAGAACTGGAACATGTAATACTTTGTAAGCATTTGACCAATAATTTTTTTCTTTAGATGGGTAAAGTTACGAACGTATATAAGAATTTTATCAAGCATACAACAAGAAGCGACACGGAAATACACCTACATAATACGGTTATATATACGTAATACGTTTATTATTAAGAAACAAATACAATTTTCAGCTTTTTGATTTTGTCAACTACACGTCCATATTTCTGAATATTTAACTCTCTACAGTCTCATGGCATAAAGTTTTTCACTTTTCCCGTAGACACATCATCGATTTACAAAAAATGAGGATTACGTTATCCGAGGAAGTTTTAAACCCATTTTTAAATATAATTGACAATTACAGTAAATTCGGACAGAGACTTTACCTGATTCCTTTTGAATGGGACAGGAAACAGCTTACGTTTCGATTTACGTCAAACAATCTTCAATTTTTTGTTTGGGTAATGTACTTGTGGTGGATCGTTTTAGCCCTTCTTTATGCAACGTATCGGTTGGGCAAACAGTTTTACCATCCGGACCCAAAGTTTGAAATTTTCAAGATCATAATCTACACTTGTTACTATATTGTTGCATTAGGAGTCGCAGTCTTGGATTTATTCGTTCTCTGTAAATGGAAAAAAATTATTTTTCTATTCACCTCTTCCGTAGAAATTATGCGACAATTTTCCAGTAAGAAACCTTAAACATTTTTCTGTAAATAATTAAAACCATTTTTTCTCTCACTATATAAATAGTAATTACCAGAGACGTCCAAATCTTGAAATTTCCATAATCGAATCGGAACCTTTCATTCGCAACCCCGACCTAAATCGGAACCGACTATTCTTTCAATTTTCAGAAACCGAAATAGTATTGTTCACATGAAATTGTAAAAAAAAGGGACAGCAATACCGTACTACAATTATAAATCAGACTGCAAATTACAGATATTGTAAGGTGATTTTAGAGTCGTGAATGAATTTTGAAAATATTATCTTTTGAAAATACGCAATGTGATATTATTACCTCACCATTTGAATTGGCACACTGTGGATACAATAGAACATTGCGTAAGTCAGGCTGCATAAACAAGAGTCATTTGATGTCATACTTCAACTAGGCCTTGCTATAAAAATTGTGGAGATATTCTTGCATAAAATATGAATCAAAATTACTTACTTGTTTTTTCTTGTGGCAATGGCCCTTGAACCATTCATCATTATCTATTATGCTATTCCTTGTGGAATTAAAGTAAACGTGGATGCCCGCACCCAACATCCCACCATCTTGGTAAAATTAGAACAAAAATTAACATTGATCCAATAACAAACAATTAAATGAAATTATGAAATGCAATAATGCAAAGTTACTTACCACAGTTAAAAACTTCAAGAAGTAATGCAACGTGCTTCTCTGGTGCTCTATAGTTAACACAGTTTGAAAATTAAAACTTGCCTCGAGTTGAAATATGGACGTGAAAATGAGATTAATTATACTGTAAAAGTATAATATTACGTTTGTTTTCTTTTCCTATATAAAATCGAATAGAAATGTTTAATGGAAAATAGAATTACAAACTTAATATTCTTAATTCAATTATCTTGGGTTTAAATTTGTATTTCTTGCAATGAACCCTGTTAAAATCACTGTCCCCGTCTTAGATAATGCTATAACCATTATTATGTAGAATATTTTAGTATAGTAATAACATTAGAACTGTTTATCTACTTCAATAGTGTGAAACAAGGTCTCTAAGTTACAGCAAACTTTTCCGTTGGTATTTCGTTGTGAAGTACAATAAATTATCAGGAAAATATTCGATTATAGTAGTATCCTGTTTTGAATATCCTGTTTTGAAATTTCTGAACCGGAACCGAACCTGGCAAACCTAAATTTCGGTTAACCGGTTGACGTCTCTAGTATAATTACATAAGTCAGAAGAATGTTGAATTTTAGCTTGAAAAATGATACTTAATTTATTCATAGGGAGGGAAATTTGTCGGACGTGGATTTTGGACGAACAAGCAGAATGTGTAAGAATTGTTCGTCTATTCACAAGAACGATGTACTTTTTCCTTGCCGCTGGAATCGTGGCGTCTCTACTCTTAGGAATCCAGTTCCTCTTGTCCGGAGACATTGATCCAGTTCAGAGATTTCTCATGGAAAACTTTCCACAGGAATTTTACACGGTCCCCCTCGTACAAATATTCGTAAGCGTTGTAGTGGGTCACGCAACCCTACACGCAGTAGCAATGACCGGGTTCGGGTTCTTAGGGTTGTTGTGTTACGGAATGTTCATAAAAACCGCAATAGATGTTCTACTGCCGAATAAAGGGAATGAAAAATCAAACTGGAGGAAGATCAAGTCAGCCATGGAAGGATATGAAGGGATTTTGTTATTCAATAAAGAATTCAACGAGATCGTCGCCCCCCTGTTGGGGTTTGCCTTGCTTCTGATCGGATTGTTCAGCATCGTCAGCACATTTTGCACCATCAAATTATCAACTGTGGTTCCCATGCCCGGGTATCTGTACATGCCTATAGTATCAGCCATGTCATGCGTTGTAAACAAAGTCATCGTTCAGAAATTGGGAATGGTCACGGTACAATCGGGGAAGTTCTTACAGAAATGGAAACAAGAATTGCTGCTGAGTAAATATTCAAGGAAAAGATTGAGAATGTACAAATTATTCGGACCAATGCTTCACACTTGGTTTATCATCAAAGGCCAAACTACAACCACTTTCATGCAAATCATCGTCAATCACACAATCACACTCGTCTTGTCTATCAAAATTAAAAAATAACATTTCAATTGTTCTATCGCATGTACACTGTGTCAGGGGCGTATCTAGAAGAAGTCTATAGGAGGGAGGGCTGAAAGCCCAAAAAATGTTGGCTGACAACCCATTTTTTCCGGAATCTGGGGGAGGGGACTCAAACCCGGTAACCCGACTCATACGTAAGTAGATACGCCCTCGTGTGTACAATACGCTACTATTACCATTACCATCCATTATCTATGTCCCAAGACAGACTTTTTAATAATTGTTAACGTTCTGAATAAATATACAAATGAATGAGACATACCACAATATTGAACAATAATAAAATATAATTCTGCACAAGGTTAGAAAGTTATTTGTGCAAAAATTATTTTTTGTTTTATTAAATTCATGTTTGCGATTCGTGGTACATGGGCTGATCAAACAATAAATATCTTTCCTCGTGACGCATGTAGCCAACATCAGTTATTCTGACGTCACCTTCTGTTTATCAAAAATAAATTATTCATAAGCGACAAATGTCGCTTACTTGTTGTCCAGCTTGATTCATCATTATGGTCATACTTGTAGCAACAATAATAAGTAAAATATGCAAAAGGAAATTCCCGTAACGTAAAAATTATGTGTGCTTCAAAACTAATAGGTACTCATAAGAGGGTAGTACGGGTGCGAGCACCTGCAAAAAACCCGCACCCGCTGCGGGTCTGAAACTGATGGCAATTTGCGGGTTCGGGTTTTATAGTTGGTAAACTTGCGGGTTTTGTATTACAAATACTTAACATCTATGTTGGTTGTTTGTGCTATAGGACAAAAAACCAACATAGAGTGCTCACGAATTATGAATAACTCTATACATGTGATTCAAATTAGATACAAATTCAACAGATTCAAATCTATTACACCAAGAATTTTATGAATTTACGGGATTATGTGCGGGTTTTTTGAAGGTGCGGGTCTGGTGCGGGTTTGATAATCTCGTCCCGCACTACCCTCTAGTACTCATTACTATAACCCGTAGCACATACAAATAATAATATACTAAATTGCTAGCCTACAGTCGATGCCTTGGTCGGCCATATTGATTCGGGCAATGTGGCTGACACCTAAAACTACGTCACCACATTTC
>JABASD010003897.1:0-17699 GCA_019776165.1 Pogonognathellus flavescens | reverse complement strand
AAATGAAAGTCGTGAAATAATTTTCCCACACATAATATTACTTACAGACAGATACAACATGTGTGTGAAAGTACCTTTGATATACATAGACCAAGCTAGGTCGAACGACGGCAGTCTGGAACTGTTGCGACCTTCCTGTTCACTTTTCCTATCCACAAACTCTCTCATGACGTCCGGATATTTTCCAAAGAAAACGGGACTTCCAAACCATCCTTGCTACATGTTTGAGTATAAACGCAACAAAACCAAATTACACTTCTAAACACAGTCATAATATTATAACGAATTAATTACTAACTATCAGAGATTAGCCAACTACAGATATAAGATTTTACTATAGTAGAATTTCATAGTGTTTATCCATAAACATTAAAATACCATAATAAAAGCTCATCTTGCAAAGCGTAACTGTGAAATTGTGTTAGTAAAGTGTTATGTTAGGCCTTTCATCTACTCTGATAGAAATTTGCGTAGGAATTAATCTGTGGTCTTAATAAGTAATCCTTTCATTATCAGATATTAAGGGGATAAATGAAATTAAAATTAAGTCAAATTCTGAGTAAAGGCTAATAATTGTGTTCGTCAAAGTATGAATGAACCTTGAACTGAATGGCTCTTTCTGCAGCTTCAACGTGTGTAGGATTCTCAGGGTCCGCAGGTTCGTACCAACCAGAATCAATGGTGATTCCTACAATACCTCCTTGGAAAGGCTTGAATTCTGACTCGTAGATTCTGTAGGCACGAGCGTGAGACTTCAGAATAGTGTGAGCACATTTGTAAGGAGCTTCTGATTCTTCTCTTATTCCTGGAGCCATACTGCCATAAGCATACCCTGATATGCAAATGTAAATAACAAAAAATTGTATTAACAATTTGCTTGAACAAAACCAATTTGAAAAGTAATGTAACATGCATTTATACGTTTCCAGACAAACACCTCAGATTGATCTATGTATAAGATTAGATAAAATGAAATAATAATTTTCACAATTTTTTTGTAAACTGACTTCATATTTACTAATTTTGTGACATTTGGATTAAAGGAGTACCATGAGTGGTACCTTATAGATGTATCATGAGTAGGTACGTACAATACATCGACAAGGAGATGCAAAGGCGTATCTACGTATAGGGTCAGCCGGCTCGAGCGATTAACGAAAAAAAGCAGTTTTTTGACAAAAATTGCGGCGAAGACCGATTTTTTTTTCCATTTTTTACCTCAGAGTCCTCACACCAGTTCAGATACCTAGTTACGCTCTTTGAGTAGATATGCATTTATTTATTGCTTAAATGTAAGTTTCCAAATGTGCAAAATTGCAAATGAAAACTTAATTTTGTACTACCTACGTAAATGCAGTAATGAAGTTGTTTACCTTGCATGCAGACAACCCAGGCTTCATTGAACGTAATCCAGGATTTAACTCTATCGCCGAAAATTCCGAACACCAAACGGGCATATATTAGCAAAATGTTCTACGAGCTCTTCGTTTGGCCATCCACCATATCTAGCTTGAAGTGTTTGAGGTAAATCCCAATGATAAAGCTACGAATCGTTAAATAACAGCATTTTGTAAAAGCTATACTTCGTCACGTAGTATTTTGGTGTCACGATTTACTAATGAAAATTAATTTAACACTCACTGTGATCATAGGAGTGATCCCGTTTTCAATAAGAAGGTCAATAAGGTTATTGTAGTAGTCAATTCCAGGTTGGTTTATCACGTCTAAAGTTCCCAAGGGCAGGATGCGAGTCCAGCTTAAGGAGAAGCGGTAATAATCTGCCTACAAAAGTAATTGTTAATTATAAATTATAGCATTTTAAATGCTCCTCATTGATCACAGGCAAAGTTTGATAAGTGGCAGTGGCGCATCGGCAGTAACAGTACACTAGTATTTACCTACTGCAAGCTTCAGGTATGGTATGGTATGAAATAATATTGGTATTACTATAAGAAATAACATTCAGTCACACATTGCCCTGAAAATAAAATGTTCGTGTGTCTGAGTGCAAAAAAGTTCACTTAACACACAGAGTAAAAAAGACTATGAAAATTACATAATGTAATCTAAATATTAAACTTGTTACAAAGGTTGATACAATTTGAAACTATTTTTTATACCAAAGCAGTTATTTTGAGTGTTCAAATTTTCAAAACTATATAAGTAGGTACTAGGTACGAAGTAAAAATGCGAGAAATGAGTATTGATTGTACTCGCGATATAAATCAAATTGTAAGTGTAAATATAATGGTAATTTTTTAGACTACTAAAAAGTGTGTAATGTATATTGTGATTTGCACATACCCCCATGTTTTTAAGCATCTGAACATCATCACGGTATTTATTGTATGAGTCGCAAGCTACGTCTCCTGTATCCCCATTTTGAATGGGACTCACAGCCCTGTGTGTGAACTCATCCCATATATTTTCTCCCTTACCTTTAAAATTAAAAATGAAGGTATAAAACTCGATTATAAAATTATAAAGTTCAATTAGGCATGTTGTATACTATAAGGTGTAATATTTCAGTTCTCTCTTACCATCTGCATCCCAGCCACCTTCTATTTGATATCTAGAAAAATGCAAATTGAGTTGAAACTTTTAGAAAATATTAAAGCTACCTGGAGGAAAATGAAAAGTTGGAAAAGTACTTACGACGCTGTTGCGAATCCCCACTGGAAATTTTCAGGAAATGTTCCCCACAGCCAGTCGTCCTGTTGAAATTTGTCTAACTTCTTTACGGAGTGAGCATTAATTGTGTTGAAAACACCAAAGAGAGCCACAGTAACTAGTAAAATTAAACGAGCCATAACTAAAGAACTAATTGCACAACTACCACCACCATGCACCTTGTGATAAAGAATAACGTTCGCATTCACTTTAGGAACTAAAGTGGTCAAGAGCCGAGACAGTCATTTCCATTTAAATACCTTTGGACAAAGTTGCACCAGACTTCACACATCATGGAATTAAACTCTTTACTACTCTTTATGTTACATACACATACCTTTCTCGTACACTAAAAATAATATCATTAACAAATGTGTTACTCATATCTATAATAAGCTCTCGAATATTACTCCCTATAATACTACCACGTGAAAACATGAACTACTTTATTTTTTACGAAGGTGCATGTATATACAATGCCTACACACAAAGACTATGAGCAACAAAAGCTGTGTACAAGACAATGCAGAACTTTTCCTAACATGTTTGTATGAGCAAGGTGCATTTTCGTATCCCTAATGAACAACCCAACCGAAATACCTAAAACACAAGGGATTTCATAGGTGTTTGGCTTACCAAAGCTAGAAGCTATATTAATAACTTACTGTAGTAAAAAGCATGCATCGACCGATTTAGTTTAGACTGTTGTTGATTTTACTACTATTTCTGAGAAAGTGTGAATAACATAATAGTAATCATAGTTGATTTTGTCTTTGTACTTGCTACCTGTACAGTTTGCTTTGGTACAATGAGTTTACAAAGAAATGCCTATTCTCAAAACTTAAAAATAAGTTTTTCTAATTAGAAGCAAATTATTAAGAACTCAATGTCTACTATTAAGCATGCAATTTTAGTGTAGGTTTACGTAAGCTGTTACTTATTACAAAAAAATGTGTTGCTTCAATAATATCTAACTATATATATTGTACACTTATGTGTGTACATTTCTATTACCAAAAGTTATAATTAATAGCTTTTGTTGTTCAGATTTCTAGCTTGGGTAAAATTATCATGATGCATCTGCAAAGACAGATAGATTGCCTTAAACTTTTCAGATGTGGTTCATTCATAATTTATAATAGACAGGAAACATGTATTAATTTCTCATGTTCATATTTCATTTAAAGCTTTCATAATTATCAAGCACATGGAAATGTTGCCGGAATGGTGACATATTTGTAATTACAGGGTTATTGCAATTCCAGCTTATATATAGCAATACGTAGTTAGTTACTGAAGTTGTTAAAATACATTTGGAGGAAACTTGCAAATCAATATTTACTCTTATTCTTGACATTGAATGGTTTAATGCGTACGTATTGTACATTAACTGATATCCGGTGGTATAACAGATAAACAAAAGTTTGATAAAGTTAAGCCGTCTTGGATTAAAAATATTTGAGTTGTTTTCAGCATTCGAAACATTTTACTCTTTACAATTAAATGGCAGTATTATATGTATCATACACTATACACATCGATCGATTTATCTAATGCACACATTTGTGGTAAACGTAAGTTCTTACATGATAATAACAACCAAGTTAAAAGAATTAACCTTGTGTTTAAAAACTGTTCCCAATATTTGATAGGTAATTTAATATCACTAATGAAATGCACTCCAGACTCCACAAAGTAGTCCACGCCTGCCTGTCAAACTTAATCTAAAGGTTTAGTTAAGATAGCTGAGATAATTATTATTCCATAATCCAATACCCAATATGATTTGTGCGTTTCTGCAAAAACTAATACTAATGCTTAGCCCGATAAAACTAATTCTGCCAAAAAGGTAAATGAGAATGTAAGCGATAAATCTTCTATATAGAGGTATGTTACGCATAATATCGGGACTCATTCAATTCATTATATATTTGTACACCTTCTGCACACCTATAATATTGACTTAACACTATGTGTATGCATGAATTAAAAATGAACAGAAGAAGTAGAATCAGCAAAAGTGATAAAACTTTTGAGAGTTTTATTTTTGTGGAGGTTTATGATTTGTAATAATTCCGTTTGTATAAGAATGAAGTAAACTGAATAAAAAGTTACGTAGTATTTAGGCAGGTACTGCGAATCTGAATTCTCTGGATTAAATTTTGATGTGTGAAAAAAATTGATACTATAATAATACTATCAAAATAAAAAAGTTGGAAAAATGTAATGCGTCAGAAATTAATTCGTTAATAAAAAAACGAAGCTTTTATTTACAGCAAAAGGTTGAGTTTAGGTAAAATAAAGTAAGTATAATATAGTCCATTGGTAAAAGGTGATTTAAATCATTAACACAGTTACAGTTATGTAAATTTTATAGAATTCACTTTACAATGCTGATTTTCCTTGTGTTCATGTTGTACTGAGCAGGCATCAACTTGAAGTCCTCTTCATTACTTGTCATGAGAATATTGAAAATGGGATCTTTTTCACGAACTAACACAGATCTGTTACGGAAGTGGAATATTTTGTGCAATGGTGTAGTGTCTTCCACATCAAAGAAGTTAACTCCCATATGTTTAGAGAGTTTTCGTGCAAATTTCCGCATCGCCTCTCTGTTGTTGCTCATCTGTGATAATTGAATATCATCGAGACAATAACCTCCCAATATGATGCAGTACCAGTACACACCCACAGTATCGATTTTCTCTTGCAACCGAATATACAAATTACGAATCGTTTGCTCCACTAGAATCTTTTCGTTCGTTTGCATACGCAAAATATAACCGAATTCACTGTACCATACAAAAATGCATCCCAAAATTAATACTTGTCTTATAGGACACATTAGATTCATATGAATACGTTTATTTCATAGGATTTATATACCAAAATGAGATTTTTTTTATTATGTAGGTACATTTGTATGAAAAGTATAATATTATTGGCACGTAGTATTTTCATGGGTGATATGGAGGAGATTTTTATTTACCTGTTAATGATAAGTTCTCTCATAGCACAATTTCCATAAAGCAATGAAGCACCATATACAAAGATAAGAAAAATCAGAGCGACGGGCATTGCATATGTCCCTACGGTAAGAACGAAATACAACATGAAGATTATAGCAACGATCATAAAAAACCAGCCCACTACTATTTTGTCGCTGTACAGCCGAATGTAGTAAAAGCCATTGCCCAAATCTGTAAAAATGTGCAAGCATTTAGTTAGTTATTCATCTAAAAATCACAATTTCAGGCCAATTATATGATGTAATATTATTAGTACTTTTATATTATATGTAATGGTCTATAGGCATAAGTGTGACCAAATCCTCAAAATCCCAAGTGTTTACATAGTTTACAAAATACCTTCAAAAGGCCACACTGGGTTTAGAGTCATGCGAAGGTAAAATTCTTCCTCTGGTGTAAACTTCCGAAACGTTTTCCATCTTCTCCAAAATGACTCACCAACAATCATCTTTTAATCCACTGGCAGAATAGAATTTTCCAACAATTCAACAATATGCAGTTTAATCGACTAATAATCTACTACGGATGTATATAATTATTTTTTGCTCTCAAAACATGTGCATTGCAATTTGTATGATTTTTTGTATACACGTAGATTTGATTAATTTCAGATTTTTTACTATATTATGTATAGTCACTTTGTACCTTTGTTTTGTTCTCATTCAATCAAGCCATGGACTTGTACCGCACCTATGTATACAAAATGCAGTTTATAATATAGGGTTTATTAAATAGATTCGTGGTGATTCTGATATTTTTGAGGCAAGGTGTCGGGACAACATAAAAATGATAAACATCTCCCAGTATTAATCATTCTTCGATTAATATAAAGAGTTTTGTCCATGATAAATAATGTTATTTTATTTCATCCAGACTGTGCACATTGTGGTAAAGTATCTTGAAACTTTCATTAGGTAATATAAATGACAAAAATATTTTTACAAAATATTGCTTTAATCAACAAAGGTGTATCTACGTATATGAGCTCACCCGGCTTGATTCCCCAGATTCCGGAAGACCGTGTTATTTCACACACAGTTTTTTTATCTCTCAGCCGTCTCCAATCCCCTCTAGCATTTGTGAATCCTACATACGCCCTTGAATATGAATAAGTAAACATTGCACATCTATGATCATACAGAAGTGGTGATAAAATTGCTATTGATGAAAACACGGCTATAATAACATGTAGATCCAACTAATAAAAATCCACTTTAATTTTGCTGCACGAACATTTCAATTTTAAATTCTACTTGTTTAAATAAGAATGATATAAATATAGTCAAAGTGATTAGGGATGTAATCTCTTTAAAGAAAGCTAGCTCCTGTAGCTTGTCATCTTGCAGACATGAACACATTGCAGAAAGTACAGTTGTCTCAATGTCTGTCTGTTGTCTCACTGCAAATGAAATTTTCTAAGAGCCAACAGCTATAAGTCTACTTTACTAAAAGCTCATGTTGGTGCATATATTTACAAGTAGTTTGTACTATCTTTATATAAGCACTCTGCTCCTTGTTACATCCGACCCTCAGCTTAAGCCTATATGCACCTAAACAAAATCCTTCTGATCTTTTTGTTGTTTATATTCTAAAAAGCTTTTCTAGATTTTAGTGTGATTATTTATCCATAGTCAGACTCTAAAATAAAATATACTGTGACATTAAATGTACATGATAAAAAAACTACATAAAGCTATTGTCAGTATTGTCTCTACAAGCTTCCCAGTTTTGATGTAAGTTTATCTTTCATTTTTATAAGTGTTTGCATTTAAGCGATTAGGTTTCGTGAGTTGAATTAAATATCGCTTCACTGAAGAGGTAAAATACAGGGAGAAGAAAAATAAGGGATGTATACAGTGAAAGAAAAACAGCATGTTACATATCTTTCATGTAACTATATACAAGTTCATTCATTTATATCAAGATCAACTGCAACTATAATCCTTTTACGTTTAGGCTTACACAACCCTGTATCTTTACACTATTATATTATGCTTCTACTTTATAAGTAGATTAAGGTGCATATACAATATAACTTGTCCGTGCGTTTTTGTACATATTTTGTATGAGGAGACATATAATTGCTACATGTATTTTCAAGGACTGTTATGTCAATGTGTATTCTAAAAAGTTATGTAGCTTTTATCATTAGATAAGTAAACTTATGTATTCCCATCTGTTTCTATAATATTTTCTCCACTCGGTTACTCTGATAAGTGACGAAACATTTATTTAGTAAACGCTCCCTTTTCTTTAGGTGCACTAACAATTGTAAGTCAATACTTCACATTTCACACCTTTCGTTTACTTAAAACTGCAAAATTAATATTTCATACCGGTAAGTTACGTAGATAGATTTGGTGCAAAGTTGAATAACTAGCATTATTATTACATGGGCAGCTGTAGGTGCAGTTATTGAAAGACTGCTTTAATTAGATACCTAGTTAGAATAACCATCTCATTTGAAATGTACCTTCACTAATGAATTGCTTTTAAGGCCAACACAAGTAAAATCATAATGTGACCTTTCGTATAATAAACTACATAATTTTACCCAATATTTTTATATATAAATATTTAATATTACACAAATAGGTGTTTCATGATGTGCAGAAGGAGCAAAATGGTATAGCAGAAAAAGACGGAGAGAGAAAATAAATACATAAGGATTATTTCCTTGTACTATATGTGCGGTTTGCCAATATAGAGATTAGAAAGCGTCTGGAGATAAATGGACACAGACATAAAGGTACGTACCTACAAAAACACACATTACATACAGTTACATTTGCAATATGAATTTCATGTCATAATGGCAAGAAGGCTGGTTGGTTTTAGCTTTAGCTTATTCCTAATAAATAAACAGGGCAATCTGGCCATACTCCTCATACTGAGCTAATACTTAATAGCAATTTTACTTACATTTTCAGACCTGTTTTATATACACCACCACCTACTCACCGTAAATAAATAAGCGAAACTCCTGTGTTTTCTCCATTTCACTATAAGGCTTCCTATTACATACAATTATCACACTGCTACACTATACGTAGGTAAATATTATATGGATAGATGTTGACAGGAGAATATACAGACATCAGAAACACACACACACAGTATGTAACGCAGACACATGAAAGAAAATAGCCACAAAGGTAACTATCACATTAAAAATGAATTCTAGCAGAGTTTGGCATTGACTTTTCGTTACTTGCAGTTTAGTCGTCCGTGAAAGTTCAGACTGATTTGGAATTCAACCAGCAAAAGCAAAGAATAAACCTGGCAAATAATATTTTCCGAAGCTTTTTCCTCCTAAATTGAATTTAAACCGAATTTGTTGCAAAGAAATTTATTCTGTACAGATTTCTATATTATTTTTGTAATTTCTTAGAGAAAAAAATCAAGCAAGAAAGATCAAAATGCATACATCATCTTCCTTACAGGATTTTCTTCTGCCATGGATCTCTCTGTTTGTGACGGGATTTATTACGTGGGCATTTTACAAACATGTCCTTTGCTCCCTTAAGGTATCAAATAGAAAATTTACAAACGACTATAATTTTTTAAATACTAACAAATGCAGGTTCAGTTTTGCTCTGTAAAACAATACTTTGGTATTATATTAAATACCTATTTTGATAATAATATTGATTTTGTTCAGTTTGTGTTATTTAATATGCATTTTCGTGTAGAATAAGTATAAGATTCGAAAACTGATAAAGAAGAGGCAAAAGGAGAGAGAAAATGCGTTTGTGAAGTTGGAAAGTCGCTATCCGATCGAGGACGATGAAAAAGTAGAGAAAATAATGGGATTGCCAGATGATGAGCTGATAGAAGCCTTGCAAAATCGAAAATTGAAAGCAACCCAAGTGCTGGATGCGTTCATTGCAAAGGTTCGTACAGAAAGATTTTATTATCTTGAAACCAGCCCGTACCTACCTACATAATGCATGAAAAATCAAATCAGATACACGAATCCTTTTCTATTATTGTAGAATTTTGGCATAAAATCGATTTCCTGGTTGATTTACAATGCAAAATTCTTTCAAACCAATATTATATGTCTGTACTGTGTCAATATTACATGTCAAAATGAAATTTATTCAATTTCGAAACATGAATTGCGTTCTTTGGCAGCAGATGCTATGCTACATCGCGAAAACTTCTTTAGAGATACAGAAAAATCAGTTTACATATAATTGAATGGGAATGCTTTGCTTATGGCACCGTATTTCCTACATGAAAAACGCATTACTGTACCATTTTTATTCATTGCTGAGTAAATACAAGTACATGATCCTAAAATAAGAAAATACATTCTTACGGTTGAACAGAACTTGAATTCATGCAATAAGTATGCAATACACAAGTAGGACTATTAGGTAATGCTTTTAAATTTTCGGAGATATACCTCTGCCTTTCTTTGTAATGTTATTTCGTTCTATTGACCATTATTGATTGTCTTGTTTGTTCGTATTCCTATCGAGTACTGTTTTCCTACGTATTCCTGTTGTTGACGCGTACGTGAAATATTTACTTGAGAAAATCATTACTTTCGCGTTCATGAGAGACGGGAGACGATACATGTGAAAGCAATAGCAATTCACTTCTACTACACTAGCACGTGTAGTATTATGTATCCGTCTATTAAAGACACAGCCTTTCCTTCACTAAATAAAATAGAAACGTGATTAGGTAAAGGTATATACCTAAGCAATTTACTGGAGGAACCCAGATGCAAGATGAAACTAACAAAGGATAGCATTCCCTACAACGTATGTACAATGAACACAAAATACAGATTTCTCTTATAAAGGAATCTCCAAAAGAATTTCGCAGTCTGAGAATTATGATTAGGTACTACTCCTTTATTGCTACAGACGTAATATTAAATGAAACCTTTCTTACATAGGTAGGTATACATGAAAGCACAATTATTAATTTTAGTATATTGTACAATATTTAATAATGCAAGTTTAGTTACTACATAGATGAGATGAGATTACAAATTGCTAGATACATATAGAATGGCACAATAATATACAAAATGATGACAGATTCCATGAAATTAGTTTTCCGTCCATATTAACATGTCATTCTCAAGTTATAGATTAAATTCTGTAGTTTAGTAGTAGTAGTGTAGTAGTAGATAAATAAAACTTTATTATACATACATGAACAAAATGTATGTAATATTGTAAATAAAATGAACTTTTCAGGCACTCAGGTCCACCAGGGAATTCAACAACATCGTTGAATTTGTTCCTCAAGCACATGTAAGCACCAGCAATTTTTAATTATAATGTTCAAAACATCCTACTAAATACAGATACTTCATTAGAAGCTTGAAAGTAGACTGAATTCTCCTTTCTAATATTAAATGCTGATTTTATTGCAATTAAAATATGAAATGAGAATTGTCCTTTATTTTGCGATCTACATATTGCAAAAGATCAGATTTAGATGGTTCTGTAATAGAACGTAAAATCGGCTGCTTTATTTTACATTTTACAAATATCTCACAAACTTTAATTATCATCTTAATTCGAATGTTGGATGTTTAATTTACATTTTCAAAAATACTTAATTAACATATCAAGGACCGTGCTAAATTAATAGCCAGTTCCGCCATATTCTACTATAATATTATTTTTATAATAGTTTTTCTTTTTTTACTAGCTTTATTAACTTATATAGTTTTAACTGAATTTTGCTAATCATTTAGTATTGACTAGGTAAGTTTTTTCTAGTTCAAGCTAAAGTAAAATATCATTTTGATCTTTTTACTGCACTATTAAAGCGTGTAGTATAGTAGGTAGGAAATATACCTCTGTACATTCGAGGAGGACACAAGAATACAACATGGCAAATAAAGTTGGGAGAAATCACCCTTGTCTCATAATTTATTAGTCTCATTGGTATTATCTGGTTTTGAGAAAAGCTATGGGCAGCCAAATTGGATGAAATGAAAGAAGTGAAAGGACCGCTGCATGGTCTACCAGTGAGCATAAAAGAAAATATCGATATCGAAGGTACTGACTCTACAAAAGGCCTTGGACAAAATATACACAAGCCTGTGGACGAATCTGCTGTTATAGTCAAAGTTCTACTCGAGCTGGGAGCAATTCCCTTTTGTAAAACGAATGTTCCTCAAACGCTATTGACGTAAGCGTTCTATTCCATTAAATTATCATTTGGTAGCATTAGATTGAGCTATTTCTGTTTTCATAAATCATACAGACTCAACCGAATTTTCCTTAACTAATGATAAATAATGTCCATGATTCTTTCACAAAATAATAATAATGATTTTTTTGTTTAAAGCTTATATAATATTTTATCGTGTATTACATCAATGCTTGCTTTTGCTTGCCTTTATCAGACTAAAGAATATTCGAACAATATGTACTAATATCATAAAATATTCTTTCACAGATACGGTTGTGGAAATCCGATATTTGGTGAAACAAAGAATTGTTTAAATGTGAATTTATCTCCTGGAGGATCCAGTGGAGGTGAAACGTGAAACAATGCATTAATGTATAGGGATTTATGATTTATGGATATGGGCTCTATGAATTTGCTGAATGAATTTATTTGTACAACAGGCGAAGCAAGTCTTGTTGGAAGTGGAGGATCTGTAGTTGGAATAGGAACGGACATAGGAGGCTCATGTAGGATACCAGCACATTTTTGTGGCATTCCAGGTTTCAAACCAACGAGACTTAGATTAAGGTGTATAAACGTTTTTTATAAATGAAATGCTTATCCAAACAAATAATTTTGTCCATTTATATATTTTATGAGACCTGACCTGAATTTGTTTTTATTTACATTAGTGCCAAAGGAATGAGACCATCTACTCCAGGACTAGTTGGAAGTAATTTTGTTTAATAATTTTTAAGTATATAGATAAAAGAATATTTCTGAATTTTCTTTCGACGTTTTTTCGTTTAGTTACTGGCGGACCTGGTATTCTTGCCAAAAATGTTAAATTGATTGCAAAAGTTTTTAAATATTTAACGCAAGATGAAAAACAGAGAAGTCTTGACCTGTTTGTCATTCCGATTCCATGGAATGAAAAAGTAAAGGCAGATGATGTCAAAATGATTTTGTATTTGTATAGGATTAAAAAACGCAAAATTATTAATGTTTTTTTTTTACATTTAGTTGTTTTCATCAAAAAAGTCTATGAGAATCGGTTACTTTACTTCTCTTCCATATTTCCCTTTAATCGGTGACACAGAGAAAACAGTTTTGTCTGCTAAAGTGGCCCTGGAGAAAAATGGACACACTTTAGTTCCTTTCCAAATGCCAAATGATTTTGAGCTCATGGAACTGATACAAGACCTTGTGTATGCAGATGGTGGAAAAATTTATCGCAAACTTTGGTAATACAGAAATCTATTTATTCAGATTTTTATTTAACAACTATTTTCTATATGACTGTATTTTTTTACGAGCTACTAATTGATAATCTTTCATAAAAGTTATCTAAAAATAATTTTATACGTTATTTATACAGGAAAGACGAGCCTATAGCCCAAGCAGCAATAATGCATTACTTTATGACGCGCGTACCGAAATGTATTCGACAGTTTATTGCTTTCTTTGCGCAATTCAAATGTATGCCTTTATTGCATTCTAAACGACTCGCTGCATTTTTGCCAGGTACATTTGCAAAATCATAAAATATATTTGTTTTGCAATAAAAACCCAAATTTAATGTGTTTTGAAAAGTATTTTACAGTTATGACAAAGAAATTCAACTCTGAAATTTATTTTTGCAGGTGGAGCGATGAAATCCAATGAGTTATGGGATTGCATGGCTCAAAGAGGGGCTGCATTAAATTCGGTGACTACACAATGGTCCCAGTTGGGTTTAGATCTGCTTTTGTGCCCATCGTTCCCTTTTCCTGCAATTCCCATCAAAGCTGCCGGATACTTAACTCGTAAATATATTTTGTTTCATACAAGTTATGTCTATCCAAAAGAATATGCCTAATTATAATATGTACAAGGTCTATATGAAAATTGCCCAAATCTATTGTGTCACTGCAGTTTTAGAAAAAAGTACACAATACGCGTCCCTATAAATTTTTTAGATGATTAATTTGGTTATTTATTGTGTATTATAAAAATTGCATTGATTTTATCTAAATTGTCCATAATCTTACTTAAGATTGATTTTACTAGCTGCTGTTTGTTACACAATGATATGGAATTTGTTTGACTTTCCTGCTGGAGTTGTAAAATTTGGAGTTGAGTCTGGAGACAATGTAGACGGCTACGACCACCAAGGAGACCTTTTGCTTCGTATTTCACAAAATGTAAAAGAACATAATAAATACCTAAAATCAATTCCCACTCAATTAGAAACACTAACGTTGATTATATTTGTAGAATTTAATTTTACCTGTATGTAAATTAATTTTTTTAATTTAATTACTTTATTTAGAAAGCCAAGAAATCGAAAGGGATGCCAATTTCAGTTCAGCTTGTTGGGCTACCTCATCAGGACGAAATCGTTTTGAGGGGAATGGAAGAGTTAGAAAGATTAGCAAAGTAATTAAATTAGGAACGCTTTAACTTTAAAAACCGAATACTGATGTGTAGCTGCATTGCACACGCGATCAAGGGCGTATCCACGTATGGGCTCACCAAGATTGAGCAGATTGAGCACTCCCCAGATTCCAAAGAAAAAGTTATTTGATTATTTGACAACAAATTTGATTTACCTGTGAGCCCCTTCAAAACCCCTCGACCCCCATTGCTGAATTATAGATACGTCCTTCCGACGCAATGCATGTATGAATTATGAAAACTTAAATCTATTAATTAATTTATTAAACTACTTACTATAAATATTCCACATTTCAAACTATACTTAGTGTCTCCACAAATCTACAATCTATCCAGAATGAATAAATAAATCATAATCAAATACAAATATTGACTGTGAATTTTTGTCTTTCACTATAATTTATTCGCCAATCCAATACCATAAATTTTATTCTCCCGACAATTTTATACGGGTGTATACAAGAATTTTTTACAACAATTGCCCTCTACTTTGTCAGAATATTATTGTGCTTACTTACGCAGAAAAAGATTTCATCGACAGGTACAATCATTACAAGTGGTTGCATTAGTGAACGATCGTAGGGTATGATCAATGATGTCCACACATTGTTCCAGTTCAGCCTTATTGATGACCAAGGGTGGAGAAAAGCGAATAACATCCCCCTGTGTAGGTTTAGCTAGTAACCCGTTTTCTTTCAATTTCAAACAAATCTGCCATGCGTCAAATTCTAAAAAAAATTGTGTTTAAATGAAAGATTGTTACAATTGTTGAAAAGCCATTCAAATGAAATTATCTGCCGGAAACCAAAATTTGAGTTACGTTTAGCTATGACTATGGCATTTAGTAACCCTCTTCCTCTTACAGCGGTGACAATATTTGAGGGAAGCTTTCTCAGCTCACTACGAAGTACTTCGCCCATTGTTGCAGCATTTTCTGCCAATTTTTCTTCTTCCAACACTTGCAAAGCGGCTATTGCTACCTTACAAGCCAAGGGATTGCCCCCGTACTGAATGCGTATAAAAGAGAACCATACCAAATAATTATAGCTACATCAAGATTAAAAATGATTTGATTGAAAGAATCAGTTTAACTGTTGAATTTACGGTGGAGCCATGTTGTCCTGGTTTAATACAAAGCATTATGTCATCATCTGCTAAAACTGCTGATACCTTTTAATAAAAAGAATCTTCTCAAGTTACTAATAAATTCAATATCTGGTTTTAGTTGACTTAAACCGTAAATACCCATTACAAAAACAAAAAAGGAATGAAAAAGAAATAGGTAAGGTTATGAAATGAAAAGGAATATTTTTAATGGAAGAATTCTAACCGGGAAAAATCCTCCAGAAAGTGCTTTTCCTAGAATGACAATATCCGGTCTGACTTTCTCATAATCTGCTGCGAGTCTGGTGCCTGTTCGTGCAAGACCCGTTTGCACTTCATCTGCGATAAATAAAACGTTATATTTTGTACACAGTTCCCGTACACCTTTTATGTAACCATCGTCTGGAACAATGACACCAGCTTCCCCTTGAATGACTTCCACCATAAAGGCACACGTATTTGGATCTTTTAGTTCTGCCTGTAGAAATGGTGGAATTATTTTGCCTTAATCTTAAAGTCAATAAATAATGACAAGTAAAGAAAATTCATTTATCAAAGCGTAAAATTACAGGTAGGTAGTTGATTTTTATGTACTATTTGGTTTATGTACCTCTAACTCTTTCAGATTGTTATACTTGACTGTAACAAATCCAGGCATGTATGGGCCAAAATTTTTATAGGAAGTCGGATCCGTTGATGCTGAAATAGCAGACAATGTTCGACCCCAGAAGTTTCCCTTAGCAAAAACAACTTTGGCTTTGTTTTCTGGAATTCCTTTTTTCTCGTATCCCCACTTCCTAGCAAGTTTCAACGCGGTCTCACCTCCTTCCACACCTTAACCAAAATATCTTCGTTTTTATGTTTCAATAACAATTTTAATTATTGTTTTCTATTTATCACAGAAAGAAATTAAATTCTTCGTCCGTAATTAATTTTGCCGTATATTTGCTTGATAAATAAATCCTTAAAAAAACGTTTCAATTTTTTTATACCTGTGTTCATGGGAAGAACCTTGTGGTATCCAAATAATTTAGTGATATATTCTTCATATTCTCCGAGGACATTGGAATAAAATGCTCTAGAAGTTAATGTCAGCGTATCACATTGTTTTTTCATAGCTTTGATGATTTTCGGATGACAATGACCTTGATTAACAGCGGAGTAAGCACTAAGGAAATCAAAGTACTTTTTTCCTTCCACATCCCACACATTTACTCCTACAGGAAATAAACATCTTTACTTACCTTGATCATGTTATGAGCAATAAAAATTACAGTGCATTTACTGACCTCTGCCTTTACAAAGTGCTACGGGAATAGGATGATAATTGTGAGCACCATATTTATCTTCCCGTGCCATGATCTGCTGCGAAGAAAGTTTACTACGAAATCGTCTCTTTAGTGAGTTTTGAATTTCTATTTTCATCAGGATGTTTTTATAGCGTAATAAGACTGACATTATATCGGATGGTCTCAAAGGATTTAAGAAATCTTTGAATTGTTGGAATAAATACCCTAATCTAATGATTACTAAAAAAAATTAGAACAAATAAAATTGAATCATGATAACGACAATTATTATTGACTATATGCAGCATAAAATCGAATTCGTATCATTTGAAGTTTCCCATGGAGATTAGATAATTTTTGCAGTTTTACCCGAACAAACAATCAAAGCTAAGACAAAGAAAAAACATCTTGTTTGGTGATTCGCGAAAATTATTTTCTTCTCATTCAAGCTTCTACAACTGACGAGTGCACACGGATTGACTGCTCGAAAGTTTTTGCAACATTTTTTCCATAAATACTTGAAAATCAACGGTTCTGGACAATTTTTTTCATCAACTCAGTGAATTGACTGCTTCGCAAGATGGTGATTACTCGCAAGGTAAGTTCTGCAGTTAAAAAATTGAAATAATACTAAAAAATCTACAGTTTTCCATGTTTTCGTTTTCAATTTTCATTGTCAAATATCTTATCTCGTTTCATTTGATTTTCAGCAAGCAAAAGATGCAGCTGAAGCAACGAGGCAGGCTGCTTCTGGAGAGCCCGATCCAGCTCAAAATGAGAATGACCAACAAAACGCTCCAGCAGCACCCGAAGGTAATTTTTTCCTCAACGACATAAACACCCGTCTATAAACCCTGCAACAAGCAATCCTTTTTTAGAAAAGTCCGTAAAGTAAATTAAAATAATTCATTTTGTAGCGGGGAACAAAATATCTGGCTCTAAAGCTGAGAAACGTCGAAAGAGCAAGGGGAAACCTGCCGCGTCTTCACGACGTCGTCGGTCATCGTCGGCTGAAAAGCGGCGA
>JABASD010003896.1:0-17705 GCA_019776165.1 Pogonognathellus flavescens | reverse complement strand
TTAACTTGCTTAGATATTTTGGCCTGCAACCCGTTATGAATACCACTCATCACTGCAGCTCCGTCATAACCTTGCCCACGACATTTTTTAAAATCAATGCCATAATCTTTCAAGATTTTGGTCAATTTTTCTTCGTATCCCAAACTACTGTGGTCATTTAAATCAAAAAACCCAATAAAGCTCTCCTTAATCACAAGAGTGTTCGAGTTTTTATCTATCATAACGTACCGAAACACAATACTCATTTGCTCTGTCTTGGTTATATCTTGTGTCGAATCAAGAATTACAGAGAAGTATAACGCTTGTTGAATTTCTTTAATCAACTGTTTTTTCAAACTATTGGCTAGCAAATGAATTAATTCGTTTTGAATTGTTGGCGAGAGATATTTAATTTTTTTAGTTTTATCGTTCAGCAAATCGTTAAGTATAGGGTCAAATTCAGAAACTAGTTTAACTATCTGTAAAAAATTTCCCGAAGATTTATCACCAATGTTATTACTATGTCCTCTTAGAGACATGTTACCTGCAGATAAAGTCAGTGTTATTTTAATTAATCGAAACAAAACCTTGCTCCAGTATTTTTCTTCAACGTCCCTTTGTTCGGCTAGATTTTTGTCCACAGTATTCTTTTGGTTCCAAATTCGACGAGTCATTAAAGATTGAATATGTGTCATGGATCTTTCGTGACATTTTATTTTGCTGGTAAGATGCTTCCAATCATTAATTCCTGTCCAATTCAACTTAATATTTGGTGTATTTTTGTCTACAAAGAGCCAGCAAGGCTCACAATAAGCCACATCAAGTTTAGGTGAATAACATATCCAACTACGATCCTCGTAATGTGTGGAACTAAATGATCTTCCAAAATTATTTTTCGGAAACTTCATCTTTGGACGACAAGAACCTGTTGCTAAAATCCTTTCAATGAATAGGGAATCCCGTACAACATCTTTAAAGTTTGCAAAATCCGTTGGATAGTCAATGTTTGAGTTTCGTACTGCAACAATAAAAATTAAATTGCTGTAGTGATAAAAAATTTGAAATAATATTTTGCATTAACAATACAAAACTTACTTTGGAAAGTTTCACAAATTTCTTCTGATTCTTCTTCCAGGGGAATAATTTGATGACGTGATTCTTCAATTGACAACTTTTCTACTGAAATGTCAACAAATATTAGTCGCCAAATATATCCATGTAAAATATGTACATCCTGCAAAACTAATGCTAAAACAATGTAATTAACTAAAGGTTGAGCACTGTAAGGAAGTAAATTAATAATTTTGACTGAGTTATGATCACCTGTTGTCAAATCTTCTTTCAGAGCTTCATCATTGTTTGTTTGAACATCATTTGAGTTTACTAAAATAAAAGAGGCATTTTGTTATTTATAAAATACGTATCAAGAAAATGAGAAACTTCTTTGCGTTTTGAAAACATTTATTAAATTACAAATATTTACCTGATAATAGTTCTTTTTCTTCCAGCGTAGTGGAAACATTCTCCAGCTGTGCATTCAAGTTGTGTCTTTTTAATTGACCTGTTTTAGTCCAACTTAATATATCTGAACTATTTTCTAATATTTTTGCTGGTTTATTTTTAGCTAAACTACGGCAATTAGCTCCGCTCATTCTCTTCCTCTTTAATGATTCCATAATTTTACTACCGAAAACAGTTTTTTATGGTCAAATGATCAGCAAAACTAAAAATGATGATTGAATGACTGGAATAAAGTTGTTCAGTTATCGCAAACAAATAAACCGCCTAATCAACAAGAATTTCTATTCTCAAATTATTCGTTCCGTTCTTAATAACAAGGTTATCAGCGCTGCATCGCTGCATGAATTGCATTGTGATTGAATGTGATTGAAATCGTGCATATATTGAAGGATAGAACACATGATGTATGTTTTTAGCTTGCCTAATGTAAGATTAATTTTTGAAACTTGCTCAGATCGTGGCAAAGCATATATAAATGCTATGTAACATTTTCACGACAAAAGATAATAAAAACTAAAAACAGCGGTTTTTTTACTTTCAGTCCTACCCACAGACCCAGACGCCTCTTGACCCTTACGCCCTTACACCTCGCCGACGCCCCCATACCCCGACGCCCTAGGGCACTCGCCCCGTCTGCCCCGGTGGTTTCTACGCCACTGCTCCTAAACAAATGGAACACACTATTGTGCTGCCTAATTATCTTTTAAAAACTTGAAAAGAAATAGTTTATAATTTTAGTATTTACTATTTACGATTGTCTATATTAATTGCTATTGAAATGTAATGCCCCGGCGGTGGCGTTTTATTTGTCAAATGGGAATGTGTCTAACCAACGTTCACGATTTAAGCCGACAACCTTCAGGAAAACAGTTAGTCTAATTTTAATCTTTTAAAATTTGAAGTTTTCAAAATGCAAGTGTATTAATCATCTATACAGGTAACAGTTTCGCAAAAATTACAGCGATAAACGACCACATCCTCTGTCCGCCCAAATTGATCGAGAAAAAATATGTCCTAAAAATTATAACTGCAAAGAAAAAAATTGAAAAAAAAATTAACTTATTTGCCCAAGATATTTTTCACAGTATAATGTTTTTAATATCTGTAAAACTTTTCTCTCGGTTAATTACAATTCTATGCGTAACAGATGGAAATATTTTTCCAGTCGATTTAAAATTGAGCTACTTTCAAAATTGTGACTTTCACTTAACCTCTGAGCAACACACAGATATTCTCGAACCATTTTTACATCATAATCAATATACTCAACCATGGACCATGTATTCCTACACCGAAACCATAAAGATGAATATAGCACAGGAAAACAAGCCTAAATTGATGACTAAAGAGATGTGTGACGTTAATATAATCTTGGATCCTATGGGCTTGTCAGATATATTTTTCGTTATGAATAGTTTCAAGGGAATGAGAGAGATAAGTAATTTTATTATAGTATACCCTTCTCAAAATATTACTGTTCAAACCAAATGGATCAAAAATAATTTAAACAATGCCGGCAAATATTTTGATGCCAAAATTATTCTCCTACAAGTTGACCATAACCACTGGGAGTCAAAAATGTTCATCAGATCTCCTTTCGGGGAACATCTCTTAGAAATGAAGGATAATGAAACTGATCCCGCACATTGGGAATCATTGTGGAAAAAGAAAGTATACGGCATAGAGAAGATTCAACATCAAATTTTATTAACAAGTTACGAACTAGGAATTATACAAAGTGGGGAATGTTGTAAGTCTGTGTACAAAAACATCAAAAAAAGGACGAAAATTTGTCAACCTTTCCAGTATGAAACTGAATTACTTGCTCAAACATTTAATTTCACACCTCTATATATTAACGTGTTCAAGAAAATAGAAGTTAAAAGCGGCAGTGCAATAATACAACATTTTGCACGTAAAACAAAATATTCATGCAGCAGAAAATTGGTGCTTAGAAAGTATTGGCAGGTTCACATATTTTACTGCATCGCAAAGGAAAGAAAATCGTCTCCCTTTTTAAGTTGGTTGAAGATTGGCTATGATACAGCTTCGTTGATTTTAATCTGTGCTTTGTATATAATGATTACGGCTTATGCTAATTTACACAAAAGTTTGTATCAAAAACCCTTAAAAAAGAATTCATTTTCTTGGCTGTCTGGAATTTCTCTTCTGTTAAGTCAAGACCACACTCCAGTTTCAGATATAATCCTTTTACTTTTTGCATTTGGAGGTTAGATTCTCTCAATCAGTTACGAAGCCTCGGTAACGGGAGAATATACAGTTGCTTTCGAACCCGAACCTTACAAACATTTTTCTAAACTCATTGACGAAGGATTTAAATTTTTTCCACGCGAGAGAGAAATAAGGAATGATACTCCTATATACGAACTATTTGCAAAGCATAACCTCACCACTGATATTTTGTAATATATGCATTTCAGTGAGATTGAAGGCGTAGAATTGATGGTAGATCAAGCAATAGAAAAAAAGTTATTTATATCTAAAACGCTTAGCGATTTTATATCAAACCCCTACACGAAAATGCATTGCCACATTTTGCCAGAACCGATTGCCGCAGAACCAATCTTCTCGGTATTCGCCTTTCGTTTCCAAAACTTTTTTCAGAGGGCCACTCTAAGAATAATGTCATTCGGAATCGATCAATTTTTTAGGGATTCTTACAACACATTTGCCAGTATGAAACGATTTGAACATGCCGAGAAAACCGAATTATTACGAAAATGACCGAAACCGATGAAACTTAGAGATGGAATTTATACAGCGTTTATTATACTTCTTGCACTGCTCTTCGTTGCATTTATGGCTTTTTCGGTTGAGGCTCGCATGTGTCACATGCTCCTAAGATCAGTAAAAAACTTTGCAAGGAGAATAATTCTCATTGTGCTTTCGCAAATATACACATTCTTTGAGTATTGCAGGTGGAATATTTGTAAGTTGACTATCACAATTGTCACATGCATATCAAACTTTACGAATAAACATTAAGCTAAGACAAGTAACCTGCAATATGATTTTTAATGTCATTTTTAAATAAAAGTGAATTCAAGATATGTAAACTCACATGGCAACTATATATTTTTATTAGTATCGGTGATGTTACCTTCATCAATTCTAATATATGTATATACAATGTAGCAATATTCGCAGTTGCCTAGCATTGTATCAATAACGTACACGTTGGTTTGAAGGGCCATGCCCAAAACACATGTCCACATTTGCTGCACAGAGCGGTACAATATTATTAGCAATTGGCGACAAGATTCTTCGTCTATTCAATTTTCAATCATTTCTCATTTGGATTTTGTCTGCTTCGAATAGTGCCGAAATAATTGTGTATTTTTTATAAGGCATCTTATGTGACGCGGTCTTTTGTTAGCTAACTCTTTTGTTGAAACAGTAAATATTGTTCCAGTAAGTTTACAATTTTGTCTTGCGATGCAGTACTGAATGTCGTGCAAGTTAAAAACTTTACATAGATTGTGTATTACAATGTTGTTGTTATTTCAAACGGAAAATAAATCATTTCCTTAGCCAAGTATTCATTGTCGCCTAAACACATGAAACATAAAATTGTGCTGCATAATTATCGGTAAAAACTTGTACGGAAAGAGTTTATTCCTTTTTGTATTTATATAATGTTTATTTTCTCATAAACAAATGCAACCTACTATTGTGCTGCATAATTATCTGTAAAATATAGTGCAGAAACAGTTGATACTTTGGTATTTATATAGTGTTTATTTTCTCATCAGCAAATGCAACATAATATTATGCTACATAATTATCTGCCAAAAACTTGTACAGAAATAGTTTATACTTTTTGTATTCATAGTGTTTATTGTGTCAAAAATAAAGGAAACATAATATTGTGCTGCCTACTGTAATTATCTATAAAAAACCTGTATACAGAAACAGTTTACCATTTTAGTATGTAACATTATGATTAGTAATCGCGGCTGACATGTGATAATACTTCGGCATTTTATTTGTGAACTGTTTGAAGTGAAGTGCGACGTTCGTACCCAGGATTTCAATTTGGTAGGGGCATACATTTAGTTCAAAAGAGTCTCATATTCGAGCGTTGCGCGAAAAGTGGAACAAATTAGGGTTAAAACAAGCAAAAAATACACTATATGCGCGTAGCGCGAAAATTTTGACCATTTTTTGCTATTTTTTATACATTTTTTGCCTGTTTCCCGGAATTGGGGGCGGGGGGTGGCATGTGCCACCCCGTCTCGGTACGACTTTAGTGAAGTGAAATTGCAATTGAATGTATTAAGGTGACTGTATAGGTAATACCGTTTAGCAAATATTAGAGCAATGGGCAAAAACATATTCTTTTTTATGTAGTAGCTTTAAAAGTTACATGGAACAAATAAATCTATTGCTGCTGATAATTTCAAAGAAACGAAAAAACTATTACTATTAAAATCTATTTTAACTCTTTCAACCAGGATATATTTCATAGTGCAATGTATTTACTGACGGTAGTACTGATACTTTTCTCTCAGTTATTTCCAATTCTATGCGTAACAGATGGAGATATTTTTCCAATTGACTTAAAATTGAACTATTTTCAAAATTGTGACTTTCATTTAACATCAGAGCAATTCACAGATATTCTCGGACCATTTTTACATCGTAATCAATATTTGCAACCTTGGACCATTTTTTCCTACACAGAAACCGTAAAAATGAATAAAGCCCATGAAAACAACCCTAATCTGATGATTAAAGAAATATGTGACCTTAATATTATCTTGAGTCCTGTAAGCTGGCAAAGTGCATTACACGTTATGAATAGTTTCAGAGGAATGAGAGAAACCAGTCAATTTATTATTGTATACTCTTGTCAAAATATCTCCATTCAAGTCGAATGGATCAAAAATAATTTCAAGAAAGCCAGCAGATTTGTTGATGCGAAAATTGTTCTCCTACTAGTTGACTATAATAATAGGATGTCAAAAATGTTCATCAGATCCGCTTTCGGAGAACATCTCTTAGAAATACGGGATAAACAAACTCATCCTTCATATTGGGACTCCTTGTGGAAAACGAAAGTGTACACTGCGGAAAAGCTGCAGCATCAAATTTTATTAACAAGTTACGAACTAGGAATTATACAACTTGGGGAAAGCTGCAAGTCTGTCTACAACAACATTAAAAGAAGAACACAATTTTGTGGACCTCTGCAGTATGAAATTGAATTACTTGCACAACAATTCAATTTCACACCAGCATATATTAACATGCATAAGAAAATAGAATTAAAGAACAGTAGTACGACTACATTAATACAACAATCTGCACGTAAAATAAAATACAGGTATAACTCGAAATTAGTGCTTAGGGAGTATTGGCAGGTTCACCTCTTTTACTGCATCGCAAAGGAAACAAAATCGTCTCCCTTTTTCAATTGGTTGAAGATTGGTTACGACACAACTTCTTTGTTTATAATCTGTGCTTTGTATATATTGATTACGGTGTATGCTAATTTGCACAGAAGTTTTTATCTAAAATACTTAAAAAAGAAATCACCTCCATTTCCTTGGGTGACTGGTATTTCTTTTCTTTTATGTCAAGATCACACTCCAGTTTCAGATGGAATTACATTACTTTTTGCATTTGCCGGTTGGATTCTAGCAATTAGTTACGACGCATGTGTAACGGGAGAATATATAGTTTATTTCGAACCTCAACCATACAAACATTTTTCTCAGCTCATTGATGAAGGATTTAAATATTTTCCCCGCGAAAGGGAAATAAGGAATGATTCTCTTATATACGAACTATTTGCAAAGCATAAACTCGCCGATAAAATTTTGGAATATATGCATTTCAGTGAAATTGAAGGAGTAGAATTGATGGCAGATCAAGCAATAGAAAAAAAGTTGTTTATAACTAAAATACTCAGCGATTTCTTGTCCAACCCGTACACGAAAATGCATTGCCACATTTTGCCAGAACCAATTGACACAGAACCAATCTTCTCCATATTCACCTTCCGTTTCCAAAACTTTTTTCAGAGGTCCGTTCTAAAATTAATGACGTTCGGAATCGATCAATTTTTTAGGCATTCTTACAACACATTTACCAGTATGAAACGATTTGAACGTGCCGAGAAAACCGAATTTTTGAAAAAAAGACCGAAACCGATAAAACTTAGAGATGGAATTTATACAGCGTTTGGTATACTTCTTGCACTGCTCTTCGTTGCATTTATGGTTTTTTCGGTTGAGGCTTGCATTTGTCAAATGCTCCTAAGATCAGTAAAATGTTTTGCAAAGAGAATAATTCTCATTGTGCTTTCGCAAATATATGCATTTCTTAATTCATGCAGACGGAATATATATAAATTAATTCTCCCAATTCTATCATACTTTACGATCTAACATTAGCAATATCTTGAACCAATTTTAGGAGAATGCCAGAAATCTGAATTTTTGATGTCTTTCTTAAATAAAATAAAATTAATGATATGATAGCACGCATATACCAACTAGCCATACGTTTTTTATTCCTTTCTTCATCAAGTGAATATAAACATAAAGTAACATAAATCGTTTTCACAGAAATCATCCTAATGTACAGAAAAAAAATTCTACACAATAGAAAAATAATTGGCTACAAAAAGACTCAAGTGTTTCACTAGTTTTGTTTGTTTAATGCAAGTAGATTCTCACAATTTTTACATTTCCTAATTCTAACGCTTATTTTAACACGTTAGTATTATTTATATACCGTTTATAATCTATTGTTTAATGCCTCTTTGAAAACACCACCTAGTATATTATGTATGAAGTATTAACGTCCCTGGAATCTCCCAACTACCATTTGAGCTCTGAGATATCATTTGTGTTTCATTAAACAGCCCAATATTAAATAAGTTATCACATTTTTAATTAGTCCAACGAGACAAGTAAATCGATGGTTTTATCGATGCCAAATATTGGCAATTTTCATGAAGGAGACCGTCGTTCCATCTTGTACCTGGAAGAATGGTCCAATTTTTATGAACAGCTACTGATGGCAAACTTTCTCAATGATTTTTCCCCAGACATTTGCCACTGGGTGGCTAATCCTACTGACATTGTATGAAGGAGGAACCGAGAATTAGATTAGATTCCCAAACCAACAGTACCGTATAGTTTGTTTAATTATCTTTCAATGTAATTGAAACATTTCAAATTTTGACACTTTTTTAACATTTTTCATTTTATTTTTCAATAAAATTAGTTGAACATTCACTGAGAAAATACACAGCAATATTTTCCCCTATTGTCTGAGTTCGTTTTCTAGACGCACACTGATGGAATGGAATGGAAGGGTAGTGTGTATGACTAAAATTCCATTTCGTACACGACTCCATGTAAAACACCTTTACTAAAAAATTAATAGCTCTTGAGAAGCGTAATTGCAATGAATGATATTTTGGGAGATTGTTCTTCATAATCCGATCTTCAACTTTGTCTAAGGAAGTTTTTGTTGCAAATGCGCTTTAAGTCTTCTTAATGACCTTTACAATCCGAGTTTTCCCGAGTTTTCACCCTGCCGACGCTAAGGGGTGTTTGACAACTCAGGTAGAAAAACTATTTATAGAAAGGTAGGAACACCTTTTCCTTTATCGCTGCTCGCCAGCTCGCATTCTACATAAGCATACATGGCGACTGTACTAACTCTGTTATGATATGCAGTGCAGAGTATGCACACATGTTTCATTTCAAGTGCACTACTCATAAACTTGTCGCAAGTAGTACCAAACATTTTCTTTCTCCCTGAACAGGAATTGAAATAACTTTTTCGTTTTGGAGAACCCAAAGTCCAATCTATTTTTAGACTGTTCGTCTAGAAAACGAACTCAGACTATTGATTGATTTAGTATTGTAAACAATATTTGCGTTGGGAGAACTATATGAGCATGAACTATTAGAATTATCCATATTCTTATTTTCAACACCCCTACAAAAGTTTTTGTTTTGGCATGCAATGGCGTATCTGGGATTAGAAAATGGAGAGAGCCCAACAAATCTGGAGGGTCACATTTGCAAAAAGGGATTCTGTGGTCTTCGACCGAAAAATGTTACGCCATCCTTGCTAATGTTAACCTGAAAAGTTGAAAGTAAATTTGAGGAGTAGTCCTTCAGTATAAATGCTGAAAATCCAATACAGTCCTATTTCCAAACAAGAATGCGAAACTCAACGGAATGAATAAATTGCATAATCCAATATACAGTGTGCCTACAGACTGTGACTCTGCACATGAATTCTACTATATATAGAGAAAAGCATTTAGGTACTATATGTATATTATATTATAGTTAGCAACTTTTATCGATTTTCCTCCATGCACCCGAGGGATTTAATGGTCTATTCAAATTTGCATACATATTCTCGAAGCTTTTCTTTGATGAAGTAATAATTTTCTTCATTACTTCATATAGTTCATAATTAATTCTCTGTTTACTGCAGTTATCTGCATTTCAACAGCAACTGTACACAATATATATTGAACAAAATATTTCTTTCTAAATTAGTTAGTGTAAGATATCATATATCTATAGCACAAATAACAAATAATCAAAATAAATTTGTAAACCGTCAGTACAAAAAAAGTTCCTGGCTTACCAAACGTGTAAGCATGTAATGAATCATCCTATTCCGTTAGTTATATAATCATAAGAAGTGTGTACCTACTCGCAGTCCAAATAAAAGCCATTCCAACAACGCTTCAAATAAATATCCAGTTCAGAATTTATGCTACATTACCATTACATTATAAAATTAACTGTGACAACAACCTGTCACCCGTCAACTGTGATACAGTGTGTTACTAGCAGTATAGTGCTTATATTATATACAAAGCTACTTTGACTGTATGTGATTTTAAAATATCAATAGTCAATTTTTTGAAATAAGTAATAGCATTATATATAGCGGTCTTCCGCAGTGCAACAGTTGGCAGTCTTCACTTAAAAACATCAGTGGAATTCGCGTAAAAGTATTTGTATCAGTATTTAAAATTAAGTGCATTTTTGTTGCAATTGCAGTATTGACACAGTAATTACTCTAAAGGTCAAACTGTCTAAGGAGTTGACCAATTAACCCCATCTGGAAACTTAACCTCTTAAACAAGTTGTTACAAAGTTGTGCGTACTCAATCAATATATCTCAACCCATACTGAATTATCGTGTTCAATTACAAAAGGACAGAGAGACAGACATATGAAGGGAAGAACCCTATACAATTTCCATTAAATATTCCTGCTCCTCAAAACTGGTCAGATTCTACACTTTCATATTGCTCCAAGCTGTCAACTCATCGTTGGCTGACAGAAAATCTCTCAGGTGCCTAAAACGCGTGGGCGGTACTCTATTTAAAGTTCATCGCCAGAGTTCTCGAAAACTATTGCAAATTATTTATACTTGGTATCGAACATTAATCGACCTGCTTAACTGTATAATTGGTCCAGAATCTATCCATCTTTCAAAAATTAAGTAACACCTGCATGGATTTTACAGTTTTTAAATATTAGTCGATTTTCGAAAATCATTTTTTGTATAAAATAAAATGAGGCGACAGGCTCTGAGTGAACAGCCGACAAATGAACCTAAAATAGTCAAAAGCGCCCACGTTTTAGGCATTGGAACCAGGAAACCGAATACCCAAAACCGATGGGTTGCGGGTTTATGGCTATATTAGTGGGTTTTTGTGGGTTTCTCCTGCTTTTTAGATAAAGCTGTGAATGTAGATTGAAAAACCCCGATGGGTTTTTTCTCTACAATGTCTAGAAATAGAGATATGTGAAAAACCACTTTGAAAAACCCATGGATTTTTTAGGTTTTTTATAAAAAAACTCATGGGTTTTTGGTTTCCTGATTGGAACCCTGAGAGATTTTCTCCCCGCCAACAACAACGAGTTGAGCAATATATCAATATCAATATAACGCCGCTTTAATGCTGTTTTTCATTTTTGTATTATGTACTGTCAACTATCGATGTTGTATTTTTATAGATAACTGAAAATGTTCCATAGTAAAGAAACAATGGAAACTTTCTCTCCATCGGAAGGTATTTTTGTTCCTTTGCCAGTTTTTATTGAGCGACAGATGAATATTTCCGGCAAAAATCCTTTTATAATTCCTGAGGTTAGTATAATTAACGATTTAAAAGCTCACTGCATTACAATCATGAAATACCATACCAGGTACATTAAAATCGGTTACAAAATGTTTCAAAACCTATTTTAGATTCTGGACCAGTTTTTCGAATTCCTACCGTTCAGTGACCTGAAAAATTGTCGTTTGGTGTGTGGCCAGTGGAATGAGCTTGCGCGGCCAATGGTGCTGAAGCGATCAAACGTGAAATTCAACACTAAGCGGATGCAAAAATCGGTTAACAAATTCAAAGAGGCAGTTCGCAATTGCGATATCGACCCTACAGTCTTTACATGTGTTCAGATAGGTAGTCCCAATGACAATGGAGTTATGAGAAAATGGAAAATTAAAAAATGCGAGAAGTTTTTTCAGAGGTGGCTTGATAGACTTAAAGAACTGAAATTCTACGGATGTCGTATTCAAATAAGAATGGGAAATTCGCGTTATAATGTGGGAAACCTGGACTTGGGCCCAATGCTGCCAAAATGTCTTACACGGTTGAAAGTAGACAATTTGACAAATTTGCACACACGTGTGAATTTTCCAATAGAATCAATTCAATTTGTGAGATTTTTGCACTTAGAAGGGTGCGTCCTGATATTGCAGCCGGGAATTATTTTACAAGCGCAGGAAATTATATTGAGATCGGTCAAAATTAGGAAGGAGGAACTATTTCTTGGACAATTAGACATGATTAATCAATACATCAACTTTGACAATTTGAAAAACCTTGTGCTCAACTCCTCCCGAATTATCCTTGATATGCAGGGATCGTTATGTCTAGAATCTCTTGTTGTGCACGAGGTAGATACAATCAACTGGAATTTTTGCCAATGGAAAATACAGAAAAGATTAAAATTACATTTGACACAACGGGAACATTTATTTAAAATGCCCCCAAATGAATTGACTTGCAAGAAACTGGAAGTTACCCTGAGTTCTTTAAACCTGTGGTCACTTCCAAAACAAATTGAAAGATTGAATATAAAGATGTTTAATTGGGAGGAAAAATTGGGGGAGAATGATGAAGATTATGTGAATTTGCCAAATCTGAAGTATTTGAGGATTCAGTTTTATACAAACAAAAAGCCACTGTCAGATTATCTCTGTGTTTTTAAACAGTGTGGCAATTTGACGCATATTGATTTAATAGGTGTGTTATGGGCGGAGAGTATTAATTATTTGAAAACTTCAAGTATACCATCTACGGTCAAGAAAATGAGAATGCACAAAGATATTAAAATTGAAAATGATGAGCATTTTGAATTGGATACTCTTGTACTGATAAATTATACTCCGACATTGGTCAGTAGCTTAGCTGAGAAATTACACGTGCAAAATTTGGTTTGGGATTTGTATGCAGATTTTGATGAATATCGCGATGCGGAAGTTTTGGCTTCTGATATTAAAAACAGGCAGTTTGACGCAGAAATTATGGAAAAAGAATTGACCAAGATGGTAAATATGAATTTGGAAACATTTTCTGTCGGACCCTTTTACGAATTTAAGGAATCTGAATCTGCAAAGGATTTGGTCTTTCCTTTGGGTGATAGGCAGGGAAAATATTATTCTTATACAGGTGATAAGGTTGCAAATATTACTCAATTCGACTTCAAAAACTTAGCTGCTTTGTAATATTTGTTTTTATTCCAAGTTGCTTTATGAACCCAAATTGTTACTAATAAATGTACTTATACACGTGAAATCATTGTAGTAACTTGAGTTGTATCATTATACCGTTTTTACAGTACTTAATTTAAATCTAAATAACGCTACTATTTATACTAAAATGTTACTAAAATAATATTGTGATTTTAAAAAAAGTTGTCATATGTAATAGAGCGATCTTATATTTCTGAAATGTTTCCAAAAATCTTAGTACTGCTCGACTAATGTTAAGTAATTAAAAAGGGCCAAAATGGATAAAAAGTCCGTCTCAATTTTGAGCATTCATGTTTGTGATTGTTTATTTGTCAATTTGTAAGTATGTATTTTTACAACTTAGTTTTAAAATTATTTATTAGTTTAACAGATAAATCTTCCATTCGATGTACAAAGAATGTTACAGAAAACAATGAGAATTATTATACATGATCAAAAACAAAACTAATATATTGGTAATATTATTATATCTCGTCGCGTTATATTGTTACCTATATTAATATGATATGCACAAAGATTCAGTATTTGTACATGCATGCCAAATAAATATATATAGAGGTCTTCTTCAGCGTGTGTGTACTTATATACAGTTAGCTAGTTTTCCTAAAAATATCGTGTATTCATATTATATATAAATGTAAATGTGTTTCTCATCAGAAAATTGGCTAAACAATCGGCGAATACTTGTACGACAGATATGTAAAATAAACTAACAAATACAAAGAAAAATGATTGATACTGTAATACCTTTGTCAATGTGAAAGTATCAGTATGTATGTACAATAAATATTACTTTAAATGTAACTTCCGCTTCGTAGTATATGAGAATACTCACTAAATGTTAACAAACATAATTTACAAACTAAACTCTTCTTCTAAATCCATCGCACCTTTCATTTGTTAATATTAATAGATCAATTTATGTAAATGTCCTAATGTCCAGGTTTGAAAGCGGTTTATATTAAACGAGTGGAGTTTTCATAAAAAATGTTCCATTTTTAAACAAACTTACTAGGTAGTTATTTTTGTCGGGAGTCTATATAATGCTCATTAATTGTCATGCTCTTCTTGCAACATTGATATAGTTTACAATACAGTTTGCAATAAATAGGAATATAATAATTTAACTGACGTATCTAATCTATCTAACTAATTGAGCTAAAAATTAACATTGGGGCATCGAGCGATTCCGGCACGCAATGGAGCCCGTGAGATAAACATAAACTTGGTTATTGGAGCGGAGGGCTATTCATACAATCACCAAAAAGAGAGGATCTACAATAAACAACACAGTAAGCAGCAGCTCTGAAGTATTCAGTATTTCATAATTGCAAATTAAAACTGAGCCAAATTTTGTTAACAAATCGTTGGTAAACTTTTAACAGTGCTATAACTTACAAAATAATGTTTTGCTGTCACTGTAAAAAATGACTTTACTGTTGTCTGATATTATTTGGGTTAGATTTCATATTTGATATTGTGCACTGTTAAATTGAAAATGGTTAGTTAAAACACCTGATGTTATCGAAAGTGGCAGGTACAAATTAAAACTTCTTCTCCAAAAGCAAATTAAAAAATTAATTAATTGTGAACGAATCCATTTGAGTTAATAACCGTAAAATATTATAGATTGCACCTACAAATTGTTAGATTGACAATATATATTGAACTGGTTAAAGTTTGACTTGACACTTGATTTTAAGACGGGAGTTGCTGGTTAAATGTGACAATGGCAATTAAAATTCTGAAATTAGTACCACTCGTTTCATAATGAACCAAAGAGTTGACAGTTGATTGTGTGTATTACACACTGTGTAACAATTAAACAATTATTGTTTTGGTGCTTATTTCCATATTTTAAATGTATTGTTTAGTTAGTATAAAATCACAGCTGACCAGATCTTCATGCAAGGTTCATTCAGTCCATTGATGGATTGGTACTAATTAACTAATTTCAGGTTTTTAACTATCACAGCTAACGAGCTAATATTCCCGGCTTAAAATCAGGTCTAATTTTAACATTGCCAGCATTTCCATTTATTTAAGCTCGCTGCTACATTCAGATCGTCAGATGTAAGAGCTTAAAAGTGCAATCCAGTATTTATAACATTTGTAGTTCTCCAGTACTTCTTGTATAACTATACCTACCGAATTTAAATTTTTCCCTTTTGGATATAATGTAGTTATTAATATTGTAATATTGTTTATCTTTTACAGTTGCATCACTCTATAATAATAAATAACGGGTCGCCAATACTGAAAGTAAATACCTTGAAGTCCGAAAATTATGGAATCCAAAACCAGTCCAGCATTGCTAAACGAGCTCGTAAGTTTTCATCATTTATGATTGAATGTGTGATAAATCCTGCATTAAATATATATATTTATTGATAAATGATAAATTAGCTTTGTTGTAGTTGTAAGTTCGAATTGAAAATTACATTCCTTACTTGAACGGAATTTAGTCTTAGAGAGGGACAGTACTAACTTTGCACACGTTTGAGGTAAATGTTTCATAATGAGAACGTGTGAAACAATGTTATTTATTTTTGTTTTTGTTTAATGACAGAGCAAATCTTATATAATACTTTTGACGATTTTAAGGGCATCTGTATTAGTATTTACATTAGCAGCTCACAACATTAATTTAAAATGTATTAATAAACCGGGGTAACTTTTCCTATTCCGTAAGTCAGTACGCACGTGCACGAAGATCAAAACATGGCTTTGAATTTTTATTTAGTGAATAATTTCATTTCTCATGTATTAATTTATCATTATATCTTATTACGTTTTTGGTTTACAGATACTTGACACTATTTTTGGATTTTCTGAGTTTAACTGCATCAAAACATTTCGTTTAGTGTGTCGTCGCTGGAACGTTGTCGCTGAGCCACTACTGAGAAAAGTTTCAAAAATAGTGTTACTACCTATTCCGGGTAAAAAATTTGAAGATTATTGGGCGACCTTTGGGAAAACACCGACAGAGTTGACTTTTACTGATTTCAGGTTAATGAGTAGTAGTGATGAAAGTGATGATGATTGGAAGCGTTGGTGGCATTACACTGTGGTTGACTATTTTTGTGAAACGTGGAAAGATAAAATAAAACATTTGGAGTTGGACAGGGTTCGTATTCAAAAAAAAGTAGTCCGCGACGATTATGGTAAATATAATACCATTTATGAAATAAACCCTTCCCTGCTATCAAACCTGACAACTTTGAAATTAAATTGCACCAAGAGAAACAAGGTGGTGGTTTCTTTGGATAACCTGACATTTATAAAAGTGCTTCATTTAAAATGCAATGCCACTTTGGATATCGGTACAAACGGATCCAAAATAGCACCAGAAGAAATTGATTTCTCCAACTTCTCTTGTATACAAAACCAAAAAGCTACGGGGGAAATACTTCTCAACGACATTATAGACTTTAGCCACATAAAAAAGCTTCGTGTTCACCAAAGCTCAAGGCTTCCGAATGTATTATTAGACATGACAACAGGAATTACGGTAAATCTTCTGGTATTATCCTTCGTCAAAATTCTTGGAGGCAGTCGTACCAATTGGACTGTAAATGAAAAAGTACATTTAGATCGAATCCCTTGGACAGAAAGAAATCAAATGAAGTTTAAAACCATGGAATTCCAAAATGCTAAAATTGACATTTCGACACTTCCTCAAGAAATTGAACAACTTGTGATATCAATCACAATTCTTGAACACGAACATCTTGGAACACAAATGTTCCAACATAGTGATCCTGAACCGCCAATTTTACCAAATTTGACATTCGTGTCGTTGAACGTAAAATGCTTTCCGGATTTGTTTAGAAATTGTCCAAAATTGACCGATATACATTTTTCTAATCATATTGGAGAAATAAGAGCAGGTCCAGCTGTAAATGATATAGACCTCAACTTTTTGCCGAAAAGTCTTCAAAGAATTGAGATCAAACCTTTCGCAAATATTATAGGAGACGGAGTGTTCGAAGTGGATACTTTGATTGTGGGTTGTCGGTTGCCTTACACTGTTACTTGTAGAAAAAGCGAATACATTAAAAAATTAAGACCTAAAAGGTTGGTAATGGTTTTTTACGATCCAGATAGACAATACTATGTGTTTTTTAAAGAGCCTGAGAAAATGGAGGTCTATCGAGATATGGAGATATACATGGGCCCCGTCAAATTGTATTATGTTGATTATCATCACAGTGATTTCATGAAGCACGTCGACAGAACTTGCGTCGAGTTTTTAGAACCTCCTGCTTACGACAACTATAAAGAGTACAGGGGTGATTCATTCAAGTGTAGTCGACTTATAAACAACCATGATTCGGTTCGTAGTTTGCAAAATTTTAATTACAACC
>JABASD010003895.1:0-17715 GCA_019776165.1 Pogonognathellus flavescens | reverse complement strand
GGTATTACAAAACCACATTACTACTGAAACAAAATTCAATTTATTTAAAGAAAACAATTCGCATTACAATACAGCCTGTATTTCCTTTAGATTATAGCCGAGTGATCCCATTTACGAACTTGACTTCCATTGTAAACCACAGATGATATTTATCAAGTTTGAAAAAGAGTTGTGTTCTTCCGTTCGTGATTTATCGCAACCACGCACGGTCAGAGGGACAGACGTAGACGTTATTCGTATAAAGTAGCTTCCGCTACTTAATAATAGTAAGAAAAGAACAAGAAAACTTCGTTAGTATTTGTGATGGCATTCTGAACTGAACAAATTCAATATCTGCCATGAATGCGTGATATTGCATCACCTTTAGATCAGATGATTCATCAGAGCAATCAAATTTTGTTACAGAATTAAATTCTCAAGTCAAAAAAGTTCACAAAACTTTTCCGACCCGAAAAATGAAAAGTCGAGCAGGGAAAAATTGTGCGACTTCAACTGCCTTTACCATTTAGGCTAGGATAAACATTTTCAAATGGGGTGAAAAATTATAGACATGCTCACTAAATATCGCACATATTTTTGAAATGGTTATTTGGATTAATAAATCAATTTTATAAAACGCCATTATGACCGCAAATTTTTTATTCGCTTCACATTGCAATGTCCTGTTTTTGACGGGGTTGTCTACTAGTATATCAGTATTTAAAAATTCGATATCTGGCAAGAATGCAGCATAATGCAGCTTTTGTTGCTAAAAATGCTTAACACAGCAATCCGACTTCATTTTGGAACTAAATTATCAAGTCACAATTGCTCACATAACTTTTGCGACACCAAAAACCAAACGCCGTGGAAAAGTGTAGGGAAAAAGTAAGTTACTCTAAATGTCTTCACCGATTTGGCTAGGATTAACATTTTCAAATGGGGTGAAAAATTGGGGACATGTTCAGTGGACATCCCTATTGAATTAGAAAGTGTTATTTCGAATAAAAAAAATATATTAACAAACGCCATTATGACCGCATTTATCGAATCGGCCGCACAGTGCAAATGAAGAAACATAATAGGTAAATGCAATTTGCAGAATTAATTCTTGAAATGCGATGCAAAAAGAATACCAATGTCGAAACACCTCGCACATACCCAGCAATTTCATTATTTATTGTTGTTTTGGAGTCAAACTTTTGGCTTCTTTTTTCGTAGGTGTGAATTAGATTAGGTTCTAAACAATTTGGGAGTACAATGTATCCTGCCGATTTGTGAGACCACATTTGAATATCCATAACTCTTTTAACCATAATATCAATTACTTTTACAGTTACTCATATGATAATTTAAAGCTTGTTTGTTCACAACAATACACAATTATTTATAAAATTATATAAATTAAATAATTTATCACTGAACTTTAATATTCGTTACAAGTAACGTCACCTAATATTATAAAGCTTGTATTTTGTAGATTACATTTCCATTTCAGCCGTTCACATTATTTTACAAACTGATAGAAATTCACAATTCAGCTTGCAATCGTTGCCTTTTCAAACATTATATGTAACAATAAAAACTCATTGACATTGCTGAGATACATCTGCAGTAAAAAAATTGTTCATTTAAATAAATAAAAATCCGGGATTTACTTATTACCAAAAAGCGTATAAGAAGGATATATTAACTCATTGGCTCTAATGCATCATAACAAGGCTCTCCACGAATCAGACCATCAGAAGACCGAAAATGCAGTCCTATTTCGTCGTATTTTTCTTTATATCTATGAGTCTGTATTAATCCTAGGATCGAGCCTATTTTTGAAAAATTATCATATTTCGTTATATTTTTTATATAATTATTCATTTCTGCACTTTACACTTGCTGAAAAACAAAAAATATTATAACATAGAATTGACTTAAATGTGATGAAAATATAGCGAAGTACATTCAATTTGATATAATCATGTCATGTTTCGAAGCAATGCATGCTACTATAATTTTAATTTTTAAGAATAAAAAAAAGTAACATTTACATTAATACTGCCTTATTTGTGGGAAAACATGCAGCAAAATTGCAAAGTTAAAAATAAAACAAAGCAAAAGCAACCTTTATACACGTTTAACTCTCCAGTATAAGGGAAATATGCAAACAGCAGTAAATGTTCAAACAATATTTTTATAGTGCGCATTTAACAATAGACTTGAATTTTAAGCATAGTAGTGTATTGAATTGTACTATCAGACCCGCACGAATTGAATCGGCTTACCTACTAAATTGTGACTGTGACGCTTATCACAAGTTTTAATTTTTAGTTTTTTCTGGCGCATCATGAAACATTGAAATTGAATGTTGAAAAACAATTCTTGAAATTAAGTATATCGTTCTTTAACCTTTATTACACCTTTTACATTACAACAACAATCTCTCTGACTGTTATTAATTAAAATTTTTGTGGAATTTAGTTATTAGATCATTGGATGTATATGTATTAATTCGGCTTACTTTGTTAATATATTAATATTTTCTGTAATATTTAGTTGAAAGATTATTGGTGATACATATATGGAAAAGCCTAGTGCTGAATTGTGTTGTTAATCAAATAAGGTCTCAAATTCAAATTCACAACTACGATGCTAACTAAGCTTAAGGTAGACAAATGAGAGTTCGAAATCAAGAAAAGGCAAGATAGAAGAAGGACGTAATACATGAATAACAAGGCGGAAGAAGCCTATGTTAAAGGTGTATGTTCGCATCGTTGCATTCAATATTATGTTAGTGTTGCTTTCATTAATACGAATGTATTTGATAAGGTTCATTACGTAATAAGCAATTAAATTAAAGTCAAGTCCCAAAATTTGATACGTACGTACTTTAATTTTGGTACGAACGACGAACAGTGACAAAATCTCATTGTAATTTTTGGTATGCTGACATGATTGTTACAAAATAGCGTGTGCCATTTAAAATCTCTTTATTTAATTTCCCAAAACCAGGTGAAAAAGTATGTGTCTCATCAATTACTATCCACTAAACCAAAATTCGGTTTTTGTGTAATGTTACTAGTAATTAAAACTATAGCACACACAAAAACTACGTTGTGTATAAATACAATTTAAATATTGAAGTATCATAAGGATAAAACTAAGAATTAATAATAAATTCATGAATAACTGTATATTAGAAAGCATACGATTTGCCATTCATTCGTGGTGAACAAGTACAAGTTCTTTGCCCTTCTTACTGTTTATTTGGGTTTTGTTGTGTTGTGGGTATTTTTATTTGGTATGCTTTTTACCCTCGTACAGCATAGTGAGCATAATGAAGTTTTTTATCTGTACGCCTAGCCTATATAGTCTATACTATAACGATAACAAGGAAGCATTGCTTGTTGACAACGATTATAGTTTACATTTACTTCTTACATAGCCAGCAAGAGTGTGTTGGCATTTACATATTTAAACTATTCAAATAACTTCAAATCAATGCCTGCAACGATGTATTTTTGTTAGCCTTTCTGCTGCTTCTAACCAACTAGTAGAAGAACTGATTGGTTTACTACTAATAGACTACTAAACAATAGCCAGGAAAATCAAATAATGAACAAAAGGCGAAAAAACAAACAATTACATCAATGACGGAATTTGTAACTGGAGCTGCCGTATTTGTAGGAAAACAAACTGAAAAATCACAAAGTTAAAAATAAAACAAAGAAACCTCTATACATATTTTACTCCAGCAAAATGGAAATGCAAACAGCAGTAAATTTTCAAGCAAATTATAACGTATTTTTATAGTGCATAGACGAAAATAAAAGTTTTGGAACAACATATTTGTAGGGCCAAGCCAAGTGTTACATAATTTAAATAAATATAAAATCATTATGTATACTCATCATTTTTCTCTTCTTTACTAATTGAATATTTTAAACATTATTCTTTAAACATCTATATATTTTTATTGCACCTAAATAATTAAAGTCTTATAATATGTATTCTTGTACAATCTATTTGCAACAGTGGTCAGCACAAATGTCGTATTTAGATGTCCACCATTATTATGTATCGGAGATACATAATAGAATACTCTTGTCTATCTATCTATCTATCTATCTATCTATCTGTCTGTCTATTCACGCGATAACTTTCGAACGGATTAACTTAAATCGTTCAAACTTTGTGAACGTATTCTTGGGGTAAATATGAAGGTCAAGTTCGAAAATGGGGTCAATCGGTGACATAAGACATTGACATATGCATCAGTACCGTAACATGCATGTGTGGCCCTGGTGCAAAACCAAAAAGTTTGAACCCTTGAATCAAGTGCCCTAACATGCGTATGTAGTATGTGGCCCTGCTGGGATACCAAAATATGGGGACCCTTGATTCCAGTGCCGTAACATGCGTATGTGGCCCTTGTGGGATAGCAAAATATGGGGACCCTTGATTCCAGTGCCGTAACATGCATATGTGGCCCTTGTGGGATATCAAAATATGGGGACCCTTTATTCCAGTGCCATAACATGCATGTTTGGCCCTGGTGCAAAACCGAATAGTGTTAATCCTTCATTCTATAGCCATAAAATGGTAGTTAATTTAAAATTGTTAGAATAAATTATGTTAAAATGTTCCGATACATTTTTAGATCCGTCTTGCGATGGTTTATTATTAAGTATCGAAAGATACTTTATAGAAACCTCTTGTCTATCTATTCATCCGATAACTTTAGAACGGATTAACATAAATCGTTCAAACTTTGTGTAAGTGTTCTTGTGGTCAAATGGAAGGTCAAGTTTGAAAATGGGGTCAATCGGTGACATTAGTCATTCACCTATGCATTAGTGCCGTAACATTTATGTGTGACACTGGTGCAAAACCAAAATTTGTTAGCTCTTCATTCCACTGGCATAAAATTGTGACTAATTAAATCAATTCGATTGTTTTTGATAAATTATGACAATATAAACTTTCGATACTTGATTAAATCCGTCTTGAATGGTTTATTAAATATCGAAAGATACTTTATAGAATCCTCTTAATTATCTATCTGTGTATCTATTCACCCGATAACTTTAGAACGAATTAACATAAACCGTTCAAACTTTTCGCACGTGTTTTTGGGGTCAAATGGAAGTTCAAGTTCGAAAATGGGGCCAATATGTTACATAGGTCATTTACATATGCACCAGTGGCGTAACATGCATGATTCGGACTGGTGCAAATCCTAAAATTGTAGACCCTTCATTTCAATGCTGTAAAATTGTTGCTCAATTAAATAAATTCGATTATTTAGTAGATTAAGCTACTTCATAAGAATGGTGTTTACGTCTACCCGTCCGTCTGTCTGCGACCGCTATAACTCTCAAACGGACTAACAAAATTCGTTCTAACTTCTCATACGTAATCTTTAGGTCGAGACTTACCTGTCCAGTGCAAAAATGGAGTCAATCGGTGGCATTTAATATTTGCTAGCAAAAGCTATTTCATAGGAGCAATTTGTCGGTTGGTCTGTTAATTATTTTATTCGATATCTCTACAACGATTCAGCTAAATTCGTCCAAAATTTGTGAAAACAGTTGACAGCAAAAATTGACGACTGATTTGACCACAACAGTTGACAAATAAGTTGACAAATCAACAGTGAACAAATACTCCAACATATGTGATAGTTTACCCTACACTACTTTATGATATCACTTTTCAATGGTTTATTTTGGATCAATTATTGCAATATTATTAAGTATCGAAAGGCGAAGGGGGATTTGAATTAAAATGTCAATTAAAAAGCCGAAAACCATCGTTCGTAATTTCTTTTAACCAACTCTATGATAAGTAAGTCCTTCTCTTTAAGACCAAATGGTAAGCATAGGGATCAGGGAGACTGGACTATAGAGATGATTATATGCAGGAATTAAATCCGATTGAAAATTTTTGGAGCTAAAAAAATTATAATTACAAAGCTAAGCATCATTTTAAGACAATATTTCAAAAACATTTTTCAACATATAGCAACAGGTAAAATTAAGAAGCACAAACATTTCAGAAAAGTATAATCTTTAGTTCTCGCTCTTTTCAGAAACACCAAATTTAAAAGACTATTGTTTAATTTATTTGATAATTCATTTACCATATTATTACTAAGACACATAAAATAGAAAGTAATATAATAATTTTTACTGCTGCATTATTAGCATAAACCACAGCATTATTTACAATGTGAGATGTGTTTAAAAAATTTTGCAAAACTTATTTAACACTTGTTTCTCAGGTTAAAAAACTCAGGCTTCAGCTTCAGCAAAAGTTTCTTGAAGCAGTAACTGTTTCAAGAAACTTTTGATAACAGTTTTACACCCTTGCAAATGCTGCTTTTAATCTTTAAGTTATTCTCACAAGCAAACATATACTGACGTGTTTCAAGGATTTTGCACACGTGATATTTAGCCCATATTTACCTCACATGCAACATATAGAAAACACTTAAACCCTTGGGGATATTTGAATAAAAAAATTAAAATTTCACTTCCAGAATGAAATTTTTCTCATGGATTAACCTGCGACAATAAAAAGCAGTTCCGCAGCGTACATTTGAGGGCCATGGTTGAAAATTAACTAAAAGTTTTGAGAAGGTCCCTATAGCTGTTTAGAGAAGGATAGAAATTAACACTTGTACATCTGTGTGTCTACTGAAACATTTTTTTTTGGAGACTATTGAAAAGTTAACCCTTTTTGCGATATTTTAATGCCAACTTAGATGACTTTGGTGCACTTCAATGCAAATTTGAGCGATTTTTAGACACTTCTAGACAGTTCTGGATAGACGTAAATCATTTTAACACACGTCTAGATAAATAAGTGTCATTATGATCCACTTTCGGATCAACTAGGGCAATTATGGGACACTTCTTTATAAACTTGATCAATTAAGTGGCGTGTTTAAATGATCTGGGGCCATTTTGAGGCACTTTTAGGTAAACTTGGCAGATAATGACACATTTTTAATTGAACTTGTGCCATTATGTGACATTGACACATAATCTTAGTCCATTTTAAGGCATTTCTAAATAAATTTTGGTCAATATCTGACATTTTGAGATAAACTTTGGCCATTATGTAACATTTTGAGATAAACTTGGGCCATTATGTAACATTTTTGGAGCAACTTAAGTCATTTTGGGACACTTTTAAATAAGCAGGAGGCAAAATTATTTGCCACTAAAGTATTTGCCATTTTAATGTAATATCTGCAAAACATGGTAAATTCGCAAAATAAGTCGACACTGCCCAAAATGAGACACTTAAGTCCCACATTGTTAGAAATGGACAAAATCATCAAAAATATAAAATCTGACCAAAATCATAGAATAACGTCAAAAATTAACAAAATTATTTAAAAAGGCTAAAAATGGGCACAACTGTCGAAAATAGCTAAAATTGGTCGAACATCCCAACAGTGCAACTAATAAGTCCTAATGTCATTAGTGAAGTGCAACCTATTCCATAAATGTGGCAAATTATTGATATTCATAAATAGTTGTAGATAGTATCTGCATTCAAATGTATTAAAAGTACTTTGCCATTTTATCATTTTCACAGTTTGAGGAACACATTCTTAAATGTACTTTGGTTGCTTATATATTAAGAACAAATTTTCAAAATGTTGTTTTAGCATTGTGAGAAAATATTTTCATAATGTGTTTTGTCATGTACTTTGTAGCTTCATAATCTTTTTTTCGAAAAACTGTTATTTATGGGGAACTTCCAATCCGATTTAAAAAAGGCTTCTATTAGAATACGTTTATTCATAAAAGAATGAAGATTCTATTTAGGGTAGGGTCAATTTATTCAAAATTCAATACTATATACGTTGCTACTTAAATAAATTCGATTGCAGTGTCTATTTCGTTTCTAGTTCTAGTATGTATTGTGACTCCGCTATGAGTGAAGCGATTGATTATTCTGATAACCAAACCTTATATACTGCGGCTTGTAATACTTACAATCTTCAAATTCACAAACCAGTGACATATTTCTGCGTGGACGAAAAAACTGACACTATACTGGAAGTTTGGACGATTGATAAAGTCACAGGTGGCAAAACAAATTATTAGTTGAATTGTCTGTCAAATTGAATTTTCTCCTAAGCTCGCATTATCTTCCCACAGTTAGAGGAGTCTTTTCGCTATTGGCAATTGCCTAAGGCGCACGAGTTGGAGTGTACTGGAGATCAACACATCATCTTGCAAGAGATGTATTGCAGCAATCCGATCATATGTAAATTTATGGAAAACATTCTTGTGAGTTTAATCATTACCTTTAACAAATACTAACCTTAGAATTTACAAACATTATAAACGTATTCTTAGCAAAAACGGAAAAGCTGTAATATAAATACTTACTGCGACGTAAAGCCATTGAAGACATGTGCCAGAATTAAACTTTCACAAAAAGGAATAATACACTGTCAGTTTCAAAGAGCAATATTACGTCAACATTATAATGGAGTAATTAGAAATTATGCAGTCCATGATTTGTGGAATGTGTATTTCGTTGGGTTGAAAAAAAGAACATGTACGTGCGTGATTGACATAATCGTTATAGTTAGTGATTGCATAAATTATTTATTCGTGTGAAAGTAAGCAACTATTTAGTAATTTAGTACGAAGGAATTAAGACTAAATTAAATACTACGAAAAACCAGATTTGCTAACGGAAAACGTAAGCTTTTCAAATGAATCATTTTATTTTGATAATTTTAGACTTCAGAATTAATTCAAAACCTCCCAAAGAAGCAACTATAAGTTTAAAAAATGTAGGGTCAAATGAACCGGTGATGATAAACAATGATCCGGCAAAATTTACATTTTACTGTGAAGCTCATTCGTTCTTTTTCGAAGAAGGCATTCAATGGTTATTCGAATATGAAAATGGCAGTCAACAACTCATTCCGTCAGGTGGATTTCTAAATTAAAACTAATTACAAATCCAATATAATAATTTTCGTTTCAGTTTTTTTATTATCTTTCAGAATATCTTACAAATCATGGCGGTTTATCATTAAAGCCAGATTTCTTGAATGTGGAAGATAATGGTAATCCTTCCAGTACTGTTAACATTATGGTTGCTGATAAAAGTATCAAAAAAGTTATTTGTGCAGCACCTCGTCTCAGCGTTTTGAAACTGCAAAATTCAAAAGAATGGGTTTTTGAATCTTTGGACATCAAAATTTATGGTGTAAACATACATAATTTTACTATTACGAAAATGATTTTTTGTGTGCATTAATTATTTTTTAAATGCTATTTTAGATGCCATAGCACCATCGATTGTGCAAACGCCAACTAAATTTTCATTTGACTTTGGAGAATCAAACAAAGAGATAAAATGTCAAGCCAATGGATTACCAAAACCGGAAATACAATGGCTACCATTGTCAAGACAGGTAGTCATCATCTATACATTTATGAAAATTTTGTATTTTTAAATTGTACAAACACAAATTTGGTTTTTTAGAATTTGTCGCGTGATTTAATAATCGATGTTTCCCTATATTCGGTCGAGCGTTTTCCCACGTATGATGAATATTATGAAGGCGATTATTTGTGCACAGCAACAAATGCAGCTGGAAATAAATCCAAAATCATTTCAGTGCGCACAAACGGTAGATTTTGATATGATACTCTCTGTAGTTTGTTTTTATTTCACAAAGTAATAGAACTAATTTAAAGGTTCGATATTGTCTGGAACTCAACTTGCTCTGATTTTATCAGCCGTCACAATACTAATCATGGCTATTGCGGTTGCAATTTACTTGTATATCCGCAAATTAAAGGTTATTAGCTTTGGATTGTTTTCAAATTTTTAAGTATATTTTTAATTAAGACTGACATTGCCCACGGGTAATCAATATAATCTGTTAACTAACGCACTAAGATCTTATAATTAATATAATAAATGTTAACATAGATGAAACAATCAATGGAGATGGAAGAAATTTTACAGTTGTTGCGAGGTAATACTGATGAAAATACAAACAACGTATTGGAGATGCCATACGATCATCATTGGGATTTGGAAAGACACTCATTCTATATAGGTAATTGTTATCGCCAAGGGTATAGCTGTATACCTAGAGGGTGGTCACGTTGTGGCCGTGCGCCTCCTTCCCCCCAATATTCAGAAGCTACACTAGAAATTATTTAAATTTTGAAAAACTAGCCAAGAGTGTGAAAAAAGGCGTGTTTGACTCCAAATTGACAAAAATAGTAACATTTTTTGTAAAGCGTTCGAATTAAATGCTTTTCTGGCCAATGTCTACCTTAATTTTTCCTTATATTTTTCGCGGCAATCGCCAATATGCGGATTTACAACTTTAAAATGGCCATGTTACTGCCTAAATGTCAATTTTATTTACGTGAATGGTTATGACGCCTCAAAAATTCCATTTAAAGTGTTACAAGTTCAAATATTCATTTGACCCCATTAAAAATGATTGCACTATATATGGATTATTGGCGTTATGTAGACTATCCAATAATTTCATTTTTTTTTTCATATCATTTCCGATCTTTTATCTTAAATTAGCCACTAAACTTATATCACAACTAAAATTGTACCTCTACTCTACCTATGCACAACTATGTTCCATTTATTTTAATTATTATAAAATGAAGCGTTAGTATGTATGGTAATGATGAATTTCAGGTTGAGCAAGTTGATAAAATTGTTTAGCCTATTTTATATTTAAAAATAATAATTCTCATTTTTCAAAATTTTGAAACATTTAAATTTCAAATTTGGCAGTCTTCACTTCTAAATATAAAAAGAATTCACTTGGCAGTATGTAAAATGCGGTTTATTGTTGACACTGTATTAACGCAGTAGTTCTTCTAAAGATGAGAATTCACGAAGAAGTTGACCGATTGACTCCATTTTTCAATGAGATCCTCGTTGTGACCCAGTGATCACATTTAAGAAGTTTGAACCATTTGTGTTCACCCGTTCGTCAGCTATAGCGGTCACGGACGGACAGACAGACGGACGGACAGACAGACGGACGGAGAGACAGACAGACGGACGGACAGACAGACAGACGGACGGACAGACAGACAGACGGATAGACGTAGACATGATTGGTATAAAGTAGCTTGCGCTACTTAATAATGATTGAATATCAACAATACATTGTTTTAAAATTTCAGATCAAACTAAAATTTTAGGGTGTGGAGAGTTCGGAATTGTTTACAAGGGAAGCATTGCAAAGTTGCACAAAAATGTTGCATTTAAAAGTCTCAAGTCTTCCGGTAATGCGATTCATTTAAAGTCATTAGTGTCGGAACTAAAATTGTTGATGTACATTGGAAAACATCAAAATATCGTGGAATTGCACGGAGCATACACACAAGAAATTAAGAAAGGTATGAAAAAATCAAAAATATAAATGATTTATTTCAATATAATTTGGTTTTTACACTGCTTCACTACAATAATATTTTCCTCGAATATATATCAGTAGTAATATACGTAGCGATAGAGTTTTGCGCACTCGGATCACTTGAACGTCATCTGCGTTCCAACAAAGAAAGTTTCCAGAAATGCCCATTTTTAGCATCGTATTTCGAGGATTCCAACACACTGCCGTAATATTCAAAACTTATCGTTCTGTTTCAATATATAAAGCACATTTTGTAATCACAAAAATTAATTAAAATAAAATATCTATTAATGTTTGTTTGTTCGAACTTTTTCATACGTATGTTATAAAATCTTTAATTTTATTAAGTTATGCTGGCTCTGCTGGCACACCAAAGGGGTCTGGTGTGCCAACATGCAAAAAGTGAATTTTTGAATGTTTGCTTAACTACCGGACTACTTTATGCCATCATTCGTTAGTCCCAATTACTTTGCCACCAATTGTATAAGGCAAATTCATTTTTCTATAAGTCAAATTAGGCAAGAAAATAACAACGCTTTCAATACTGATAAAAAATAAACCCAAGCTATTTTTAGCAGATATAGTATATATAACACGGTCGTATTGAGCTATGATAATGAACTTTAACTAGAGAGAAAACCGCAAAATATTATTCAGACTTGTAACACTCAGAGTTGTAACACTCACACTGTGTTACACAACATAAAAACACTCATTACGGCTTTAAAAAAAATTCTCTAATATTTCATATGGTTTTGACTTCTCAATAACTGCAAAAACGAATTATGCAGAATCAGTAAGCAAGGACGCATCTAGCGGGAGGTCTCCTGTGTACCTATACCTCTCTCCCGCAAAATTATTTATTTAAATGTTCCATATACATTTAGCCAAGGTGAATTCATTACCATGACAATAACGTTTGTAATGGTCTCTCTCTTAGCACAGGTGAGGAGGAGCTGATTGTATAACCATGGTAACGGAGTATAGCAATTGGGATGGTTATTTAACAATTTATTTAACTGGGACATTTGATTACTGGAAATAATACTTTTTATTAACGAACTGTCCCAGTAGCCAATATTAAGGGAAATTCAGTTTTTCCACACATGTGGGGGAGGGGTGACAATAACAAAAGTTGTTGTCATGGATGGTAAAGACACCTTGCATTTAGCTATAACAATGATACTTCGTATCTTGACGTTTCATGCCTTAAGGACCCTATATAGAAAAATTGAAAAAATATTTTTTAATATTAGTGAATTAGTGAAATGTTTTAATTGAAATACTTTCTTCATTATTACGGCATAAATTTTTTATGATTAATCTTTTGTCGCTTTTTGTGGAAAAACTGGTTTTTTATCGATTTGTATCGAATGTTTTATTAAAACCTTTATACGAGGAATCGTCCTTCGTAAAATGGGCTGACGTTTTTAAGCATCTCCAGCCCCACCCCTAATTAATTATTGATATAATAGGAACAAGGTATATATTGTCTGTATAGACGGGTGGAATTTATTTTTTGCCTGGTTACTACTGAACCGTTGGTCAGATTTTACTGACCAACGAACTTGGCTCTAGTGTTGCCCTTCTCTACATGTGTGGCAAGTTTCGTTTGTCTAAGTTTAATTAACTTCGAGTTATCGTGTAGAAAGACAAACGGACAGACATATTGGCTGCATTAGACTTCGTGAGGTCTAAAACTGCGAAACATAAAAGCTAAACTAGTTTTTCCAGCAGCGAGTGTAACAAGTTAGTATTGAGCTATGAGTATGCGAATAATGTCTGCGATGTTCACATAAAGAGAAAACCGCAGAATGTTATTCAGAAATAAATAATAACACACATTACGGCGTCAATAAAAATTCATTCATTATTTAGTGTTTTTTAAACCTTCAATAACGAAAAATTCTGCAGTATTGGTAAACCACAACTTTATATGATGATAACCAAGGACGTTTCTGGAAGGGGTTCACTGGGTGATCGGGCACATGCATAGATTTTCCGAGCTTACACTATATATTATTGAAATTTTCAACTTTTCAATAAAACTAACCAAAAGTCCTAAATTAGGCTCCCAAATAACAAAAACAGTTAGACCTATTTAGCCTAAATGCTGTTTTATTTTTTTGTGCTACACGCGAGCGAGTACTTACAGTTATCTTGAAGGTTTGCTTTGTATGTAATGCAGAGCTGGACCAAATACATTGACAAAACACTCCAAGTATTTTCAAAATGTTTTAAATCGCCATTTTGTATTTGGTATTTTCAAGAATTTTTTTGGAAATGTGTTTTCAGTATTTTGTATTTTCATTAAATTTTTGAGAAATGTAATTAAAATGCAGCAACAAAATACAATTCTTTTATAATGTATAATTTCATTTCCTTTTGTTCTTCACAGCCTTGTCTAGTGTCAAATCAAAACATTTCTGCCGTTTTTGAACGAAATATTCAGATTGAGATTCTATCTTGCTGTCCGCATCATCAATAATGGAACTTATGGGAATAAAAAGTGCCCCATTCGTAGGAAGGGTTTAAATTAGTTTTAAAAACAAACTTTTAAGGGTCGATGCAACGATAATTGTGGTGTTAATTTGTTGCTACGCAAAGGAAAATTTCTTACTTACAATTAGCCAAACCAAATCTTACCTATTAGAGGTGGGAATTGTGTCGAATTTTTTTACCCCGGTCCCATCTGCCACATTTTGTATGGGGTTTTCCCAACCCTAACCCATAATGTTGAGATGACGATATATCCCAACCCCAAAGGAAGCAATATTTTTTAACCCCAACCCAACTCAAAGTCTAAATTGGACATGCATTATCAAAAATGTATTTATTATTCATATTATTTAATATCATGCTTCGCAGGTAGATCCATGAGAGTATGAGAGACTCAATATATTTATGACATGGCTGAAATCAGCTTTAATGTGTTGTAGTGTTTGCATTTTTGAAGAATGAAAGGGTATAAAGCTTTGTGTTAAGTACTGTTTTCATTTTGTGAAGATAATTTAATATATTAGTCTTTCGCATAAAACCCCGACCCCATACAAACTTTTTTAATCCAACCCAATCCCAGAACTGGGATCGGGTTGGATGAGCATGGGGCTCAACTTTGAGGTCCATGCTTCATGGGCCTCAAACCCAACCCCTTATAAACCCCAGGGTTGGGGTTAACCCTACGGGTGGGGTTCCTACCTCTAATACCTATTCTCTTGTTTGTTATTTTTGTTACTCAGATAATATAACTTATATGGCTGTTGTTTATGTCATGCTCGTTTGATTTTATCAATCAACTGTCCCATTTTTTTTGGATTATTAGGCAAAAGCTCCTTAATTTATCACCTTCATACCTACGCACGGTTTTCTGTTTACAGTACAGTCGCTTCTAAGTGAAATGAAAAGTTTACATTGTAACGTAGGTTCAAAATAGGTGTCAACACAATTACCGAATAGGACAAATTCAAATTGTCTTTTATGCAAATTTCTATGACAATTAAATTGTAAGACGAATGGAGCACTTTTTATTCCCATAAGTTCAATTTATGTTTTAAATATCTAACACCAATCATATTTCTTTATGGAATTTTTCCACGAATTCTGCATTAAGCCGAATCAAATATTTTTACAAATAACATAAATATTATAAATGTTCGAAACACCACCAAACGAATTAAAATTAGCAAAAATCTCCTGCCTTTCTTATAACACTCATACACAGTTCAATCTTGTTCAAGAAATGACAGAAGTTAACTTGGCTAGATTTTTGCATCCCAGCGATACCAGATCTTAAAAATCGCTATAATTTAAAACATCTCGAAGTTATTGGCCTATTTATAGGAGCAAGGGGCACTATATCTAATTTCTTTGATGAATTCAGAAAAAAACTGAAACTGCCACAGTCTCTATATGGTGAAGTGGCTTAAATGAAGTCAATTAAAGGATCTATATTAATTTTAATAAACTATCTATACCCTACTAAATGAACATATTTTATTGTTTAATTCATATTTTAATCATTCATTTTAAACTTTACAACCTCTAGTTATAATACTGAGTCGCTTTCGGCTATTTATATGTATGACAGTGATAATTTTTTGTGTTATAAAAATAGTTTTCCCCCCTAAAATTTCTTCTCTTCAGAATAAATTCGATGATTCTGGCAGGAGTAGTAGTTGAATTTACAAGAACTGCTCCGCTCATATCAGTTTGTTTCGTGTCTGTAAATATAAATTTGCAAAGAATATACAAATGAATAAATTAAATGAATAAGTTATGTCACGGTCTAAGGGGATTGAATGGTTGAGGGCCCTTCGGTTTCAGCCCACTGAAGAGCCCTCGTCGACTTTTCATATGGGCTTTTAGGACCAGGACGACACACCTCTTTAAAAAATTAGTAAATGGGAGACATCATCAACCTATATCATATCTAATCATCATTCGTTTATATTGTGATATTTCTAAACGAACTCTACTATTTACATTTACCAACGATTCCTCTATTAAGGCATATTAATAAAACATTATATTTTTCATTTCTCATTTGTGGTAAACAAAAGCCAGTTTTTTGCCCTTCATTCTGTTTATTTGAGTTTTGTTGTTGTGTTTGCCATGGTTTTTTGTTTGCTTTATACCATTGTACATGATAGCTACAAATTTTTTATCTGTACGCATATATCTTCCTCCTTAAAATGTGCATTTACAACTATTCCAAAAAGCATTGCTTGTTGACAAAGGTTAAAGTTTGCATTTACTGCCTATCTAGTCGGCAATGGGAATTTCATAGTGTAGTTGCCGATCACCTATGTCAACTATCCAAATAACAAATCAATGCCTACAACAATATATTTTTGTTGGCCTTTCTGCAGCTTACAACTAACCTACCAACTGACAGAAGAAATTACTGGTTTACTACTAGACTCCCATTTTCCTAATCAGGAACCAGGAAAATTAAATAATGAATACAAAGCGAAGAAACGAAAAAAATACTTTCATGACGGAACTTGTAACTGGAACTGCAGTATTTGTAGGAAAACATGCTACAAACGTGTAAAGTTAAAAATAAAAAAAGCAACCTCTAAACACACTTAACTCCAGTAAAAGGGAAATCCAGCAGTAAATATTCAATCGAATTATAACATATTTTCATAGGGTATATTCAGTTGAGAACAAATGGTGCACGTCTGAGGCTTAAAGTGTAGCGTCCACTTAAAGTGGCCCAGACCAATCGATTCATTGGCGGATAGACCCATTGGACTTTGAAATATACACGAAAATAAAAGATATTAAATCCCCTCAATATGCGCCATATTATAAATTACTATCACTCCAATAATTACTCGTAGCATAAATTAAGACTTATTTGTTATCAACATCAACATTACACTTTTTATTTGTACAATTGTGTAGAGTAAATAATGTATTACATCATTTTTGAATAATTCTTGTAAGTAATGTCATCGAAGAATATAAAACTACAGCTATTTTGTAGCTTACTGATACTACATATCTTCTCATGATAATTCTTTATTAATATTTGCTTTTTATTTCTTAAAACTTCCGATAATTTTGCATGCAAAGATGAATGTTTACTCAATTTTTTAAAACCATAAAAATGATTCGTTAAAATCCGAATTATTTTTTAAGTTTTTAACCCTTGGTGAAATTCCTCTATAAAACTGCCAATATCGAACACCTAAATAACAAGTTTATATTAATGTCACGTCTCTGAGGAGCACGGTTATCAAGTACTATATTAAAATTTTCAAATTAAAATATTTTAATATAGCTGTGCAATTGATAATCATGATGATAATCATGAAACTAACCAATAAACCAATCAAACTGTTTTATACTTAATTTTGTTATTAAAAAAATTTTTTTTTTAAATGTTTGGGGGCACCCTGGTTCATGGTGCCATTAGTCGATGACTTGACTGTCTGGGCGTATTAACGGCGCTGTATCAGCAAACATTATTTTACTGGAATATATTGTATCCTTATTAACCTCGTTATGGGTTACATTTATATATTATACAACACTGTACTAAACATGAAATGAAAAATTCAAAACTCATGGTTATGGGTTTTTTGAGGTTTGGGTGAGTGTTGTGTAGCAGAAAAGTTAAAAAAATTCGTGCAAGTGGGTTTAGGGTATTTCAAACTGCGCAGTAATATCGTGGAGATAGATGATTGGTGTAAATCAGCATCAAATATCGTTACTTTTTGTCATTAAATGAGAAAAACAATTATAAATCCTGTTAAATAATTTGTAATTCAATATTACAATAATTTTGTTTG